>JAEMOT010003266.1:197954-220752 GCA_019297695.1 Apostasia ramifera | reverse complement strand
AAAACTGTAGTAAGACCAGCGATGATATATGGTGCTGAATGCTGGCCTGCAAAGAAGAAACATACAAATAAAATAAATATTGCAGAAATGAGAATGTTAAGATGGATGTGTGGATATACACGAAAGGATAGAATGAGAAATGAGTATATCCGAAAGAAAGTTGGTGTTGCACCAATTGAGGATAAACTTAGAGAAAGTCGGCTTCGATGGTTTGGACATCTAAATCGTAGGCCAATTGAAGCTCCAGTTAGAAAAATTGAGTTATTGGATTTTGCTCATGTACAAAGAGGAAGAGGGAGACCAAAGAAGACATGGCAAGAAACTATAAGGAGTGATCTTAATTACTTAAACTTAGATAAGAATTTGATAACTGATAGAGCGCAATGGAAACAAAGGATTCATGTAGCCGACTCCACCTAGTGGGATTAAGGCTTGGTTGTTGTTGTTATCCAAAGTTTCTTTAAAATAATATTTCTAATTTGCTGTTTATTTATATTTAAAATTAACTTTAACTTACCAAATTTAAAGAAAACAAAAAGGAAATTCTCCCTACAGCTTCTCAGGCTATCAAAAGAAAGGGTTTTGTTTTTACCTCATATTTATATGTCACAAAAAATTTATTATTACATTATGTATATTTTAAATTTATAAATATTATATATTTTATTTATATATTTGCTTTTTATAGGCCAGCATTTAGCACCATATATTATTGCTGGTTTTTACTATAATTTTATAAAATTTACTCTTAAGTTTGGATGAAATTTTTCTATCACATAATACACTAGAAGCATTTTCTTCATTTTATCCATTCTGCTTGAATTCTGTTAATAACGTCATTATTTATTTCACTATTATTTTGAATGATTGATCTAAGGTATCTAAAGCGTTCACTATTACTGTGTATAAATTCATATTTTTAAAATTATCATATATGAATTTTGAGTTTTAATATAATTATTAAATATTTTTTTTTAAATTTTTTATTATTAAATTTTTTTAAAATTACCATTATTTCTTTCCTCTCTCTCATCCTTGCTGTCTCCATGGTAGCGCTATCGGTGGTGAGAAGACTACTTGAACGAGCACTGCACATAGCCCTACTGTCACTGCGGAGGGAGGCAGGCATAAACCTAGCGTCTGCTGGGCGAGGCCGCTCTTGCTTCCTTCGCGCCAACAGTGCGACCGCGGGCGGTGCTTGCATCGGCAATCTTCCGACTACTAGCGACACCACCAGGGAGATAGTAGGGGTGACAAAAAAGATAGGAGAGAGGAGTATAATAGTAATTATAAAAATTTTAATAATTAAAAATTAGAAAAAAAAAATTATTTGATAATTATATTAAAACTTAGGGACCTAAACGTTACAAGTTTGAAAATTTGAACTTGCAAGTTATTAAACTCCAAACTCAGAGATCTGGTTGTAATTTACCCTAAAAAGATCCGAGACAAAAAATTCCTCCGGCTAGAGGCCGCCGCTCCAGATATCTCCGGTCTGGTCTGGTGATTGTGATTGAAGAATGCCTCCGTCTCTCTGTCTCTCTCTCGCTCTCGCTCTCTCTAGCTCTCTCTCGCGAATTCGGCTGCCGTATCTTACTACCCCGGAATCGATACTGTCACCTGTGATGTCAAACTTGAACCCCTTTTGTTACTGATTCCGGCAGTGCGGGGCATCGAGGAGGAATCAGGTAAGCACTGATTCGTCTTTTCCTTAGCCGGAATCGTACTAGTCGTGTTCATAGATGTTTCCTGCTCTTTGCGGCGTGGCTGCGGAGTTGTCGCCGAGGGATTTGCATATTGTGTTCGACTGCGAGGTGATGCGAGGCGGAAGAGTTTGATGGCATGGCCGAGCTTTAGTTCAGTTAAGTTTGGACATTATCAAATGCTTGCTATCCCATCTTGAGGGTCACTCTTCATCGTGTTGCTAACTTTGTGACCTAGACATGATAAAGTTCACTTTTTTCTTGATAAAACGGATCAAAGACGAGGGTTGGAAGGTGAGAGGTTTCCTTTAGGATGTGAGGGACAATGGTTGTTACTTGCACGTAGCAATAGTGATATGATAATTGTGTTTTTGAAGTAATGACTGGAGTAGGGAGTGAAATAAGGGTTGGCTTCGAGTAATGCTTAACTTAAAATTGAAATTTTTGATTTCGAATATTGTTTTGTTCAATGCTGCTAAACTTTTTTCAATTTCAAGGCGATTTTTGAGTTAAATCGAGCTTAACTATACTTCATATTTTTCTATAAAAATTATCCATTATGCATATTAGATATATTAAAATATAATATTATAAATTTGCTTTTAAAATCCATTTGTTTATTTCTAATATAATCTCTTTTATATATACTATTATAGCATATTTATACACAAAAATATCTCAATTATACTTTAGAAAATTTTAAATATATATGTTTATGCATATATCAAATCGATTATAAGTTGAATTATTTTTTTTAGCGAGTTAATTTCAAGCCAGAAGAAAGTAGAGTTGATTTTGAATCGAGCAAATGCGAGCGGATTTTGATTTTTGTTTGAAATTGCTACCAATGAAATGATAAGATATAGACGAGGAAAGAATATCGGGGTTCGTTGAGGAAGTAATGAGAAGTGAGGAGGGCAAAATCTTTCCAAGGGAGTGATATTAATGTCCAAACATGTTGCTCATTTGTATCTTTCTCCTGCAAAAAGTTTTTGCTAATATGTACCTCTAAAATTTCTTTATCCTCCTTTTCTGAATTTGAAAATACATGTTCTACTTCAATTTGATACACAATAAACCTTTAATCAATAAATTACTGAATTTTCTTTTCATACTACAAGAAATTTCTAGCAGTTTAGGTCCCATTGTTAATCAGGCATTATCCATGGGTTTCTTGCTTGTTCAATGCCATAGCAAACTAGAACACAGTTGGATAGCAGAGAAATTTATTATAGTGATTTCCAATTTTCTTTTATTGTGTTTTGTGCCTTACTGTTGTTCGACATTCTTTTTTAACTGCTTCGCTATTCTTGTCATGCTTTGTCCTGATAACTACATATTTTTCTGAAAAATATATTGTGAAAGTGTAATTGTGCATTATAAATTTGATGAACTTCCTTGGATTCCTTTGAACAGATAGAAATAATTTGAAGCCATGCACAAAGAGAACATTATTGTTGATCCTCCCTCAAACTCTATAGGTCGACTTCGGCATCGTAAACGTTCAAATGAGGTTAGTCTTGATTGACTTCGTTGTACATTGCTTGTAACCTTTCCCTTTATTTGATAACAAGACAGAGCTTTGGAAGAGTGTGCACTAAAATGATTATTTTAACATTTGCAATCTTTGTTAACTAACTTCTTCCTCTTCTTTTTTCGTCTTTTTCTTATTCATCATCTTTTTTTTTGTACTTATTGATCTCTGTTTGCTGTTAGCTTTTTTTAGTTTTAAAGAGATTAAAATTAACCTTGAATGTAAAATAAAATTAGTTATTATGTTGGGTTACGTGAGAGATGTGAAATTAGTTTGTTATTTTGCTTTGTGCATAGGATGTGAAATGACGGCAATTTATATTTTGAAATATGTGTATGAATAGTGTAAAGTATAGTTAAATTTTAATATTGAAATTTGTGTATGACTTGAGATGTTATGTTAAAGTTAACCATTTTAACTTTAACCTCACTAAATAAATCCACCATTTATGTTTTTTGTTTTTTTCCTTAACCGTTATCTTCTCTTTTACCAATAACTGTTGGCAGCTCCATTATTTCAGCTTTTGGTGGTATATGATTTGTTATTTGTCTCACCTAGTGAGTTTGATTTTTATCTTTATCTCTGAAAGGACAAGTTATAGCTGGCTTAGCTGGCCGTTTGGTTTTAGTAATTGTCTGCTTGTTACATTTTTAGTTGAGTGATTTGGATCTCGGTTATTTGTTTCTCTTATGTTTTGTAAGTGTCATTTTTAATTTCTTTTAGGCACTAGCTACTGCTATTGTCTTAGATTTTTGTTGGTGGTATGAAATTTTTATGTTGCTGAGCAATTGTGTTTTATAACTGGCTGATGAAATAGTTGCTAATTGGTTTTGTTTGGTTAATCCTGAGTTGCTTATGATGATTAAGTTGGTATGGTGTTATTGCTCGATGATGAAGTTCAAATTATTGCCGTACAGAAGAGATGTTGGATGGTCTAAGTATTTTATATAACTTTGCCTTCATTTGCCAGCTGTAATCTTAGATTTTTCCTATTGCTTGAGTGTATTGGATAAAAACCATTGCTAGATGCTAAATTATGGATAACCATGTATAATACTTGTTTTTCAGGTTCCTGCAGAGGTCAATAAATTTGATGGATCTCATTTACTTGTCAACAATCGAGGAAAATACAAGTCAATGCTTATTCGAACATATTCATCAATTTGGATGATTGGAGGCTTTATATTTATTATCTACGTGGGACATCTATACATTTGGGCCATGATTGTTGTTATCCAAATCTTTATGGCAAGAGAACTTTTTAATCTTCTCAGAAGAGCTAATGAAGACAGGCAGCTTCCAGGATTTAGGCTTTTGAATTGGTACTTTTTCAGCTCATTTTGTAGTTCATCGTGGGTTTACTATATTCTCTCCCTTTTGGTGTGTTGGTTTCTTAGCTATTCATTTTAACTTAATCTGAATGAACTGTTTTCTTTATTATTATTATTATTTTAAAATTTTACTCTATCTCCATTTGCAGGCATTTCTTCTTCACTGCTATGCTTTTCACCTATGGACGATTTCTCAGCCAACATCTTGTTAACACTGTAGCTACAGACAAGCTATTATATAGGCTTGTGAGCTGGCTTGTAAAATATCAGATGTTTATCTGCTACTTTCTGTACACTGCAGGTTTGTACATCCTTCTAGTTCTTTGTATCCTTAATCTATAGCAGCTTGGGATTGTAAAATACGCTTCATGGAGAATGTTTCTTGTTTTGTAATCATTGATGAGTACTAATCCATATGTCACTTCTATGTATTTCTTAATTTTTTTATCACACCATCATGATTAAGTTTAGTACATTTTAAGAAACGATTTTTTATTCAGTCCCTATACTTTACATTGCTTGGAAAATTCATGAACACTGCTTTTCACTCAGTCATGAATTTTCTTCTCAGTTAGATGTCACTGTGTGATGACAGAGTTCAGCATGTGCGTAGGATGCATCAGGAATATGGAAAACTACGTGACAGATATTGCTTTATTGCTGATAAGTGCCTGAGTATATTAAAAAATCACTAACAATGGTCAATCTTTGGCAACCATCCTAAAAGCTTAAGTGTGTACATTGTTGGTAATGGTCTATGATTTTTTTATATTTTTATATGCCCCCTCATAAGCAAGTTCATTTGACTTTGTGGCATGGATCTAACAGTGCATATCTCTTTAATGTTATGCTTGAAATAATTGGGAACATCAAGGCTTGAGTCTGCAACCTCGGTTCTGATACCATGTTGAGCTTGCCTAAAAGTTTTAAGTTTGCAGGATGTGACCCAAAGAGAATTTTATTTTCTTACAAATAAAACAATTCCTGATTATCCTGTGATGAGCTTAATCCTATTTGACTTTCTGTTGTTTTTTGTATTTCTACTGTGTTTCCTAGTGTTTCTTATTTCTGTGAAGAAGCCACCTGAAACTTCCGTTCCAACATGTTTGCTTCAGTTTGTAAGGCATTTTTAGGCTCATTATCGTTGTTTCTTTAGCCCCAGCAAATTATCAAGTCCAGCTAAGCAGTTTGGTGATAGGAACTGAATGAATATGTTACTAGTAGATTTGATATACTTCATCTCTCATACTGATTTAAACGACAATTGCCTAATTGAAGGGTAGTGATTGTACAGCAACCAAGATTGATAAATTAATTTCAGGTTCCTCTGGTTGATATAGATTTTGTTGTTTTAAGACAAGGCATCATTGCCACATCTTCTTTGTTGTTATTACTGTTATCTCTTTGTCTAAAGAGTTCTTTTTGTCTTAGGTTTCGTGTGGTTCATTTTGACATTGAAGAAGAAGATGTATAAGTATCAATTCAGCCAGTACGCATGGACGCATATGATTCTTCTAACAGTGTTTGCACAGTCATCGTTCACTGTAGCAAATATATTTGAAGGAATATTATGGTAATAACAAATATAATTATGAATATATGTTGTATGTGTTTTATTTCTTTTTCCTTCAATACAGCACATCTTATATGTTATTGAGAACAAACTTGTTAGGATAATTTTTTAAGAAGATCAACAAAGGTGTTATACCCATTGCCCACCTTAGGCACACCTCATCCACGTCCACTGAGTAATGACAACTTCCCATATATATCCTAGGATGGGGCAACAAGCAGCCAATAACATGAGATGACTGCTATCATGGACAAGCTTGAATGGTCATCTCAATTGGGAGGTCATTTGCTCAAGAAGCTTGCTTCGAGAGAACTAGTCTAACTTTTGGGTGCGACGTGTTATCTAAGCGCTTGAGTTGAGCACTTGCTCGATCCAAGGAATGACATGTAGCCCAAGTATTAGAGTGAACTAGTCAGATGTTGTGGCATGACATGTCACCAATGTGCCCAAGATATCATTTGTCAAGCAACATGATTGCTTGAGAGAAAACAAGACATACACTGAGGAATGACATGTCACCCAAATGTCTCAAGGAATCTATCGAGCATCATGACATAGCATGAGAAGTGCTTAAGCCCTAGTGAGTATTTTGTCACCCGAAAGAACTTTATAGTGAGTGATGTGGGATGACATTTCCCTTAAATTTCTTAAGGGAACCCAAGGGCTAAGCCAAAACAACTAGAGATACTCCTTTTAGGCAAATTCAACAAGTCGCAATCACTATAGGCTCCTTCCACTTCGAGGTTGGATAGTGAGTGATGAAGCGCAACAACCATTTCTGAAAGGGGAGTGACGAACGAAGCAACGTAGCTTTGGTGCTATGTGTTTTATAGGATGTTGCGAGATAAAGAAAGGATTGTCTTGGACTTGGGTTGCCCATATATAAAAGGGGATGGATATGTACTTTATATGAGTTTGTATAATAGAAGCCTTATACTTATCCAACTTTTCAATATCTCATTTAGAGCCCTTTGTTAGATATAAAAAGTGTAAAATAAATTATCAAACCTGAAGCTATTGGAATTGACAGAATAATCATAGGAAGAAAGTAAGAAGGTCAGTTCACCAAACGTATATGCGTGAAACTGATGGGTGCCCACTTTAGCATGTTTTTTCGTGCAGAGGGGTGATAACTGGTTGCCTTTAAATAGACAGATATTGGTTTGTGTTCCTATCATCATAATCATTAATTTCCCATTATTATCATTATAGATATTTAGATAGTTATTTAAATCGCTTGAATATGTATGCATATATATATGTTAGTTAGGGACACCATAAATAAACATAAATAACTAAGTCAATTAACTATAGGTCAACATTCTCTCACTTGTTAAGGGATCAAATAATCATATGATGTCATTACAAAAATTTATATCCAATTTACTAGTGATCTTTATACTTAATCATAAGCTATCAATAATATGAATCATAGCGATAAATACGTACTCCAATTAAAGTATTACCTTCTATGACTTCAGTATTATTAATTTCTTATGATTGGTACTTTATATGAGAAATACTTGATGAATAGGTAACCTCAAATCTATTTTATATGATTTAACCTATTCATATTTATCCGCAATAAATTGTAATGGTGAATAAAATGCTCATATTTATCTAATTAAATGATATTAGAGAACAATAAAAATATGAAAATCGCGTTACTAAACTGAATGTTATCACAATCAAATAAGTGTCAATGCCAATATCACATCAAAGATAAGAAACTAGTTAGACACATGTTCTTCACATGAACACCATATAATCTTAAGGGCCTGGAGCTATTCCTTTGGTAAATGGGTATGCATTTTTGCAAGCATAGACTGAGCTCCTATACGATTAATAGACAGTGTGATTCTCAACTAGCTCATTAACAACACAAAGCTTTATATCTATATACTTGCATGAGGTAGAGCTCTTGTTGCTTTTAGCGAACCGAACAGCAGCTTCGTTGCACAAAATATCTTTATTGGCTTCTCAATAGAGTTCATAATTTTGAGATTAGTTATGAAGTTTTTTTCTCCAAATAGCTTGTGATGAAGGCTCGAGCTAGCTATAACCTTAGCTTCCATTGTGAATGAAGCAATCATTTTCTATTTTATGCTTCTCCACGTGATGGCACCTCCAGCTAGTAGAAATATAACACTAGTGGTAGATTTTCTACTATCTAGGTACCCTGCAAGATCTACATCTAAGTAGCCAATAACCTCAAACTGACCACATCTCTGATATGTGAGCATGTAATTTTTATTTTCCTATAAATGGTGTGTTATGCGATAGAAAAATTCCATCCAAAATTAAGGGTAAATTTTATAAAACTGTAATAAGACCAGCGATGATATATGGTGCTGAATGCTGGCCTGCAAAGAAGAAACATACAAATAAAATAAATGTTGCAGAAATGAGAATGTTAAGATGGATGTGTGGATATACACGAAAGGATAGAATGAGAAATGAGTATATCCGAAAGAAAGTTGGTGTTGCACCAATTGAGGATAAACTTAGAGAAAGTCGGCTTCGATGGTTTGGACATCTAAATCGTAGGCCAATTGAAGCTCCAGTTAGAAAAATTGAGTTATTGGATTTTGCCCATGTACAAAGAGGAAGAGGGAGACCAAAGAAGACATGGCAAGAAACTATAAGGAGTGATCTTAATTACTTAAACTTAGATAAGAATTTGGTAACTGATAGAGCGCAATGGAAACAAAGGATTCATGTAGCCGACCCCACCTAGTGGGATTAAGGCTTGGTTGTTGTTGTTGTTGTTGTTGTATAAATAGTGCATCATTTTTTTGGCAGCCTTTTAGTGCTGTATACTTGGATTACTTTGGAAATGATTAAGTAATCTAATAGCATATGTAATGTCAAGACGAGTGCATGTCTATGCATACTGTAGGCTCCCAACTAGTGCTCCATAAGGAATACCCATCATCTATCTCTTTTCAACTTCATTTTTAGGACACTGCATCAAATTAAGTGTCACCTTTGACAACAGGTGTAGGTCCTACTTTACAACTTTATATTTCAAATTTCTCCAATGCTTTAGAGATATAATATTTTTGTGATAAACCAAGAATACCTTTATGTTTATTACGGTGAATCTGTATGCCAAGTATATAGTTAGCTTCACCAAGATTTTCATTTCGCAATTGGAAGAAAGAAATTTTTTAGTTTTATGTTATCGACTTAAGTTATTAGTAGTCAACATTATGACATCAACATATAGGGCCCAAATTGTGAACTTACTTCCATTGACCTTCAGGTATATTGATGCGGGACGGAAAACGAGGATGCCAAGGATATTTTATATTAATATTCAGCAAACTGATTAATAAATTATTTTAATTAAGAGAAAAATATTTTCTAAATAAATTATATGATAAATAAGATTTTGAATACCGTAAATAAAGATATTTTAAAATTAAAATTAAACTGGATCGTATGATAAATAAGAATTTATCAATTGAGATTAGGGTGTCAATTTAAATTCAATAAATCAGATTCGAAGTTCAGGAATTTAGGACAGACGTCTCACAATTAAATCCAACAGTAATTAACACACAAGGAATTATCGGGTCACACAATTAGAGCCAAATAAATAATTCAAGTCAAGCGAATAATTTATGTAGAAATCAAAGAATCAGCTTAATTGAGTTCGGGAAAGAAGTTACCAGCGATTTGAATCGGAGTAGAGTCACTGATCGAGTACGGGCGATGTACGGANGAGGCGCGACAAGGCGAGGCGCGGCGAGGGGCGGCCGAGCGAGACGAGGGAACGGAATTGCGCGATCGGAGCGGCAGCGGCGTCGGACGAGTCTGGCGGAACTGCGAGGTGCTGCGAGTAGAGAGAGCTTCGAAGATTTTTATTTTATTTTATTATTATTTTTTTTTTTGAAAGTGGATAACTAGGCTAATTTGAGAATTCTCACCAAAGCCTAACCCTATCCTTTCCTTCACCGGAATATCGACCCCTTAATCCGGATCTAGGCTCTGAGAAAACTCAAACATAATTTCATTCATCAACATACTCTCTCTTTTACAATGCAAGGCGACCTCTTTATATAGAGAGATTCTAGGTAGAAATTTGAAAATACAATATTAAATGCAGAAAATAAAATACCAAATAAATAAAAGCAAATATGGAACTAATTTTATTACAATAAAATAAAATCAGTTCCAAATGTGGTGAGTCTTCAAATCTTCTGGATATGCTCTGAATCAAATCAAATTAAATTTAAATAAAGCTAATATGGAAATCTCTAATAGCTCTAATTAATTTGAATTTGAATTTTGATTCAGCACACGACGTCATCCTAGCCATCCAATTCGATGCTGATCTGTGTCCCCACCATATATACACTTATCAATAGTGTTTTCTTAAATTTGAAAGTAACAATAACATTGTTAAACTTAAGGAACCATTAACGAGACGATTATTTAAGCTCATAAATTGACTTTATTAATTTACATATCTTGACTTTTATCTTTCTCAGTGATACCTTGAGATTTTTCATAAAAAATTCCTCTTCAATATCCCCATTCAAGAAAGTCATTTTCACATCAGTCTAATGTGGCTCTAAAGCTACAAGAGCCGTGACTATTCTCAATGAGTCATTTGATGAAACTGGAGAAAATGTTTCATTGTAATCAATGCCCTTTCTTTGAGTGAAACTTTGAGTCACTAAACGGGCCTTGTATCTTTCAATCCCCTTTTTGGTGTTTCTTTTAGTTTTAAATCCCATTTATAGCTAACAGATTTAACTCCTTAGAGTGGATCAGCAAGATCCCAAATATGGTTCTTAGCCATAGAATTTAGTTCTTTTTCTTGGTAGGTAACCACTCTTGTGACTTCTCACTCTTCATAGCATTTGAAAAGAATATGAGGTTATTTAAATCTCCTAAATTCGCATTGGGCTCTTCTAAATAAACAAGTAGTCAAATGAAATAGTATGTTTCCTTATCCTTATGGATCTATGCAACTGATTATTTTGTTCCAAAGATTACAATTCATCTATTTGTGCAACTTTAGGTGTTGGTCCTACTGTCATTGGATCCTCTTCTTGGATGACACTCGGTGGAGTGTCTATAGAGGTATAATGCCAGCAATCACATAGGTGTAACAGGAATATTGTGTGGTTCCTCAAAAGTTACTGTATGAGTTGTATGTCTCCCATGAATTTGCCATTTTCAAGAAACATAGCATTTCCAATCTCTACAATATTGGGTGTATGAGATGGACAATAAAATCTATAACTTTTTGACCTTTCTGGATATCCTATAAAATACCTAGTAATTGCTCTAGGGTCAAAAACCTCATGTAGATTATAAATTTTAGCTTCATCTATGCAACCCCATTTGTGCATAGAATATAGAGATGGTCTCCTACTCATCCACAACTCATAAGTGTTCTTTTGGCCAGACTTAGCAGGAACTCTATTAAGCTTGTACACTGCTATTTTTGAAGCCTCACTCCACAATGATAAAGGAAGGGTTGGATGGATAAGCATTGCCTGAACCTTCTCTTTAAGCATACGATTTCTCCTTTCAGCAACACCATTTAATGGTTCAATGCCTTCTTCTTTTAGGAATCAGGCTAATGGTCCTTCTCTCTATCCCATCTCAGTGAACCTACCATAATATTCACCAATATTATATGAACTGTAGGGATTTTTCAATAAATTTTTAAAAACTATAAATCAAATTGTAATTATGAATTAACTATAGAGACCTATCAGTAATTAATCCTAATTAACGAACTAGGTCCAAGAACAGATAAAAGTTGTGATGGCTGCTCAAGCATCTCCATTGGATGACAATAGTGTCAATGACATTTTTAGAGGTCATACGAGATAATATGCATCTGCAACTTCCTCTTGGATTGTCCCACCTTGTTGGAATAGAAGAGTTTTGTGGACCAGGAGCCCCTTCACCATCCTTCAAGGTGGAAAGAAATCAATCCTTTTAGGGTTGAAACCAAGATCAATCTTCCTTTGTTTGACTGGTTGATAAATACAGAGGAGGCAAGCACTTCCTAGATCAGTTGGGAGATATACTTCTCCATCTAGAACCATGATATATACAATTGTGTCTCCTTTGCAAGATTGAAGATGACACAACATGCCTTGACTTGGTAGAATGTGTACCTTCAGAGCCATGGTGAAGCCATGAAGGTACAACCTTAGAGCAGTTCAAGTAGCTCCTGCTCTGGCAGAGCTCTACTCCATCAGCTTCATGATAGAGCAGTGAAGTGTCATTGATTGTGCCTATGCCTTGGCCAGTTTGTTCAGGGACTATATGTGGAATTTTGTCAATGGGCTCTTCTCTTGGGAGTGTCCCTTGACGACATTGGCATAGTGATGTAGGAAGAGGCTCACTTCAGGGTGATCCTTAAATTACTAATGTAAAAAATAGTGCTTAAGTTTATAAAATGTGGAATTCCCCCCCCCTTGAATTTGTCTCAAGTAGACCTAAATATGAAATACTTATGTTTTTGAGAAGATCAAACCAAGAGTTTGCATAAGTTATGCTAACCAAAATATTCACATATTCTCATAGTATTCGTGGATTGTCCTTGGAGTATAGATGTGCTCCATGAAAATTCAGTGAAATGCATGCAGAATTAAGATAATTAAATTAACAAGGATTAACTAGTATGCACAAACTGAAGTACCCTTCAGATGTGAGCAATCTCTTGATTTATCAAGAAAATAATCTTCAAGCACAAATTCAGTAGATAGAAATGAATTTATGGCCGGTCATGTCAAGGAAGCCGTGGAGATTAGGCATTAAATAAATCAAGGAAACCATGAAAACCATTTTAGAGCATGTGTAATTTCAGATGCATTTAGTCCTGTATTTCAGATGGAAACAAGAGATCTTATAACCAGCAAATAAATTAGGAGAACTAAAGCTCTCAGTGAACAGGATAATAGTAGATCCAAAATCCTAATTGAATCTCATATCTCCTAGTAATGCAGCCTCTTGTTGCCTCCAGATGTGAACTGAACGCTACCTGCATTGGCCAACTCGAACAAAGGAAGAGGAAGCTCTTCTCTCACAGCAAACTTTAGTGCATATCATTATCATCAACAGTCTCCTCTACTCCTCACTTGGACAACAGTTATAGAAGGAGAGGGTGGAATGGAGAGGTGGTCGATTGCGCACATCATGGGCGATGATGTGGTCTGTGTGGTGAGGATCCACCACAGAATTAGGTCATCGTGCGTCATGGAGGAGACTAGGCGAAATCGACATGGTCAAGTAAAGGTGAACAGATCGCCTCACGCGTAGCGCGAACTAAAAGAAAAGAGTCCCAATCATGTTTTAGGGTTGGATCGCTTGTATTTAATGGTGAAATTATAGCTCAATGCTCTTCAATAAGTCTAAGGTATTCAATTTGAGCTAATTTTGATTCAATTTGAACTGAAATTGACCTAAATCATATCTAAGTTACAAACTATTAACCCAAAATATATATGGAACACCAAAGTGAATATTTCCACCGACATAGAACATATTATTCGACCATATTTGACTCAAATAAAAGCTAAAGATCAAGATTAACTACAAGGTGCAAGATTGTAGAATATGACAATGCATCTGATGTGAGTGTGCTTCAAAGAGTCACCAAAAGCACTGTTGGACTACACAAAAAACTTGTTGTGGAGCTAATTATTTTTGACAAGAGACATGGTTTATACCATTTCATTCGCAGGGATGACGAAGCAAGAGAATTGTAGAGCAACTAAACTCCTTTATAAAGAGTGGCTTCCAGAAGAAAAGACTAGTCCAATAGACCAACGCTTTGCAACATCAACTCTAGCAGTGGAATTATCCAACATGGATAGTGTTGTTTGCATAGTGAAACCGACATACATGATGTAGAGAAGTGATGGAAGACCTTTGTACTCTATCTTGACCAGTTCTAAAAGGTAGGGGACAAATGTAAGAGCACTACCGTCACATTTGACACCAATCAAGTGCTCGAGTCCATGCACCAAGCAGTCCCATTTCTTTGATTACAATGCACAAAGGTGAAAGAAATGGGCCTCCATGCAAAGGCTTATGTCTGAGAAGAGCTGTTACCAATACACCTACAAGTCAAGACAAGTTGGTCACATCATTTGATATTGTGAGCCAACCCAACCTGGTGCTGATGGCACTAGTGGGAATCCATGCCTCTATGACAGTATTTCATTGTTGAGAACAGAAGCATGTTATGGAAAAAGGCTAGTGGTGATATGGCATCGACTATGTCCGGAGAGCAATTGCATTTAACTTCGTGCGAATCTGGAAGCATGCAATACACACAAATCCATTTTGCCTCTACATCTATTTGCCAATGCAGTATGACAACTACTACACACTATGATCAATTTTTTTATTTAAATTTCAGCTTTCATGTTTGACAATTAAGCTACAATATTCTTCTAATTATGCAAACAGACATGTAACTTTTGGTAATGTTATGTTGGCATGCCAAGTTACGAAATAGCTTAACTTGTTAGATAATTATCAATTGTCTTTTGTATTGTTCTTCTCATATAGAATAAGTTTAGTTGTTGTTTCTACGTTTTGTAAATTTCTTCCTGAATCTTTTGTCAAAAAGAAAAAAAACTTCCTGAATCACCCTAGTCACTCTTGAACTAGTGAAATGGAATCCCCAGCTATTATTTAACGCACTGATGCAAATCTTGTTTTAGCTTTGATAACCTGCTTTGATTTCTATTCATTGGATCTAGTGAATGTGAGCATGCATTTGAGTGATATTTATTGCTCTTACAATTTATGTAAGGGATATTTTATCACTGAATTTGAGTTTATATGCAGGTTCCTGTTACCAGCTTCTCTTATTATTATTAATGATATTGCTGCATATTTCTTCGGGTTTTTCTTCGGTAGAACGCCACTGATTAAATTGTCTCCAAAGAAAACTTGGGAAGGTTTCATTGGTGCATCAATCACAACTATTTTCTTTGCCTTTTTGGTGAGAATTGTTCACTTAATTTTTGATTTCTGGAGTTTAATTTATTTTTTTTAAATCACCATTGTTCGTGGTCAATCAAGTAGGACCCTGACTTCTTGATCAAGTGTTTTTTTTTTCATATTTTTAAGGTATTTCCTAGAATATCATTTCTATTTATTGTTTTGTGTTTCACCGTAAGATTATTCCAAATTAGGATCTTACATTGCAATTTCAAAAGCAATGATTGTTAGATTTTAACTTGGCATTTTAAAGATGTAGAGAAACATTCTTTAAATAAGGTTGACAATGTTTTTCACATTTATGAGGCTTGTGTTAATTGCTTGAGCTCCTTTAGAAACTATCTACTTATAATATTCTAAATTCCAATTTTATGTGAGATTGCCTAGCCATGCTTTTTTTTTAGTGATGCAGAGAATAACTACAATATATTTACTGCAAAGTAATTTTTAAGCAGTGCTAAAAAGATCAATAATTAATATTCTAGTCATTGTGAAACATATTGATGATATTAGTATGAAATAAATTCTTGAATAGCTTATATAAGTGAATTTGTTAGCGAAGATATATCGTGTCTATATCGAAAATCGCTCAAAAGTTAAATCAAATTTTAGACCAGATCAAAATTAACTCAATTCGTATGAGCCGACTAATGAACTATTTTTGTGGCTCGGGATTATTTTAGATTCGGTCTCAAGCCTGCATTTAGATTGGATTGATTTAAAAGAAATGAATAATCATCGATTTAATATATATTTATTTAGTACACTATATATAATAGCTCAGTAATTGCTGCATAGTGGTTGTTACTCTATTATGTATTGCGGACGGCATGGGTTCAAAACCCAGCTCCGGCAGTTTTTCCAAACTTTTTTTAAAAATGGTGGGAGCTTAGTTCCACACTGTGGGCTGGAAGAGGTTCTTGAAGAGCAAGCCTTGATGAGGCTATTGATTGAAGATTTGGCTCATTTGTCAGCAAAGGATAGAGAAAAAATTCACCAAGTTATTGGGACCGGTGGATCATGCTTTATTATAGTATGCATATTGTGGTTTGCCCATCAACTTGACATAGAACTATGATTGAACGCATTTATTTACCTATGAAATGGTAGAACTATTACAGCTTATTCATGGTTAGTCTTATCTTCATGCCCTTGGGGATAAGTCTTACACACTATTTTGGAATTAAATAAAGATAACTAACTGCTTTTTGATTAATATCAAGATTTATGAAGTACAAGCACGATATAGAGATACGCGACGCATCACAACACAATGACACAATGATTTTCTAAAATACAGGATATAGATACTACATGACAAGACATAATATTAAAACAATAATTATAGGGTAAATTGCGTTCAAACCATTGAGGTTGGACAAGCATTGCAAATTGTTCCCAATTTTTTAAAAACCTTAAGTTAGCTCTCTTAGGTTGTATTTTGTATTGTCATTTAGTCCCAGCATGAATGCAGTCATTCTTATCCTCCCTTTTCTAGTTGCAACCTATTTCTCTCATTATTTCTCCTCACTCCATCTCTTTCTTCTCTTAAAAAATTTTAATCAATTCACTCTCTCCTCTCTACTTTTATAAGTTTTATAACCTTCACATAAAATTAACTTTCTTGACAAATAAAAAAAAATTAAATAGAAAATTTAAAATGTGAAATTTGAAATAAAAAATCTGAAAGTTAAATTTCCCCATATTTGTCTTCAATTAAAATTAAAATTTCTCCTCATCCCTATCTTCTATTAAAATTAAAATAAAATTTTAAAATATAAATGTTAAAATTTTGAAGTAAAAAAACCAAAATTTAGGTTCTCCCCATCTTTTTCTTCAATCTAGAAATTTTAAATGTATAAATTAAAATATTGAAAAAATTAAATTTTGAAATAAAAAATAATATTTAATTTTTCTCTCACATCTCTTACTTTCTCCTCCCTAAAAGTATAAATTAAAACATTAAAATGATAAAGAGTTTGAAAGGAAAAAATTATAATTTAATTTTTAGATAAATGAAGCATTAAGAGCAGTAAGAGATAAAACGTATGAAATTGATATATAAAAATAAAAAGAGAATATAAGAGAGTACGTAAGAGAGGTGAAAAGAAGGGAAGGGGTTAGTTGCCAACCCTTTTCTCTCCTAGAGTGGGGTTGAGGAGCCAACTATAGAGAGACATACGAAGATGCACAACAACAATAACAAGAAAAATAGCCTAGATTTATCCCACTAGGTAGGGTTGGCTATAGGAATTCCTCATTTTCATTGCACTCAAATTACAAATTCTCATTTAGCTTTAAATAGGCACGGTCATTCCTTCATAGTTTTTTGGGCATATCCTTTTTAGTCTTCTTCTCCATTTTACATGGGCATGGTTCAATAACGGAACTCTCTATTCTGGAACTTGTACTTGCCTACGAGCTTATTACATTTAGGGTTGTAAATTGACCGAGCTGAGCCAATTATTTTCTTGTTCAAGCTAGTTTATCTATTTTTTTTCATCTAGAATAGCGCTTGAAAAATTTATTCAAGTTGCTTAACATGCATGTGCTATTCATGAGTTTTATTTGAGCTCAGGTATTTTTACATGAGTTCATTGTAAACCTCATTATGTGAATTAATTGTAATGTTTTTGCAAGTGAATTTATATTATTTATAACAAAAAAAATGGTCAAATTCTTTAGGAACTCCCACCATAACAACCAAAATGGTTAATTTTTTATTGGTTTTTTTATTTGGAGTTGAAGCCCAAGCTGGCCAGATGGGCTGGATGAAATTCCTGTCAAATGAGGTTGTTTGACCTTTAATTTGACTCCTTAAATGTGGGGTCAAAATTTTGGGGAAAACAATTGGTGGGTCAAAGAAGTTTTAATTCAAAATCTAAGTAGAAATCATATTTAATTAACATCTTAAAAATTTGATTTTATAATCTTAAAATATTTTGATCTCAATTTATTAAAATTTAAAGTATGGTCTAATGTAAAAAATCTTAAGTAAAATTCTTATTTCAATTTAATTTAATTTTATAAAAATTAGTAGGATTAAATTTTGATTGTTTGGTTATGGAGATTCTGATTGAATATATTCAAAATGAGATGCCTTAGTGCGTGCTTTTTGCATATGATATTTCCTTATTAATATGACTAGAGATGAAGCTAAGCTGAAACTCGAGTTATGGAGTAATACTTTAGAGTCTAAAATTTTATTTAATAGATTAAAAATTAAATATATAAAATATATATTTAGTTAAAAAAGAAACATTTATATTGGTGATATGATAATTGATAATCAAAATATTAAGAAGAGTGAGTACTTTAGATATGTTTGATTAATCATACAAAATGATGATATAGATTATGATGTCATTAGTAGGATCTAAGTATGATGGATAAAGTGGAGAAATACTTTTAATGTGTTATTTGATAGAAAAATTCTACGTAAACTTAAAGGTAAATTTATAAAGCAGAAGTAAAACTAGTGATATATGATGTTGAGTATTGGCCTATAAAGATAAAATATACAAATAAAATAAGTAGTACAGGAATGATGCTAAGTCAGATAAGTACACGAAAGCATAGAGTGAAAAATGAGTATATCCGCTAGAAAACTAAAGTTGCATCGATTGAGAATAAACTTAGAGAGAGTTAGTTTAGATGGTTTTGACATATAAATTATAGGTTGATTAATCTCCAATAGGAAAGTTGAGTTGTTGTACCTTCCTTATATAAAAGGAGGAAGAGGGAGGAGACTACAAAAGATATTGCAAGAAACTATAAGAAATGATTTTACATACTTAAAGATAAATGAAGATTTGTTAATGATAGATTGCAACAGAAACAAAGGATTTATGTAGCCGACCCAGCCTAGTGAGATCAAGGCTTGGTGGTTTTTGTTGTTAGTATAATTTACTCAGTTTAAAAAGAATTTCTAAAATAACTTCTATGTTATTTTAGTTATAACCAAACTATTTATGTCATCTTCACTCTACTGAAACTTTAGGAGCAAATTTGATTTGTTAAAAGCAACCTCATTTTGTCGATCCTAGTTATTTGACCCTGTATCCAAATGCAGCCTTTTAGTCTCTTATTATATTTGCAAGTCCTTATCAAACTCCTGTTAAAGCCCAATATTATCATGCATATGTAGGTATATGTTATGTTGAGCATGTTGCTGAGTATATTCATTCCAAGCTTGCTCATGAACATTAACATACTGAGCAAAGTACTTGTTCTAGCTTACTCATCACTAAGCAAGTACTGAGTGTTCATACTTGTTCATGAGCCTTAAAACGACTTAAATTATCTCTTATTGAATTGACCCTCGAGCCACTTATTTAACATTTGTTGCACTTGTAGCCCCATGCCACTGTCAAAAGTGCTTCAGTTTACTTGTGACCAGGAGATTTAAATTTCTAGCTAAACTGATTTATTGGCTTATTCTGTTGTGTAGTTGGCAAATGTTTTTGGCCGCTTTCAGTGGCTGACATGCCCAAGAAAGGTAATTATTGCATTTCATTATTGAATTCTAGGGACAGTTGCATATCACATTTTCTAATGTAAACATCTTCCTTATGGGTGAAACTTTTGCAGGACTTGTCTACAGGTTGGCTTTCATGCGATCCTGGTCCCATGTTTAAGCTGGAGGTTCATTCATGGCAGGGATGGGTGCCTCAATGGGTATGTACCTATTATTCTAATGTATTCATTATGATTTAATGTGTGTTAAATGATTAAATTGTGTTGCTACAAAAATTGGTCTATCGTTGAGTATTATGGTGTATTATCATATATTTCCTATCTTCGTCGACATGTATAAATGAAAAGTAAAAGCTGTTTCTGTTCAGCATGCTTAATCACAGGAAAAGTTGTGTTTTTGTATGTTGATCTCTGGTTGGATACTGGAAAGGAATGGAATGGTGAAATAATGTAGTACGTATGCATAGGAAAGCATATATTCCATTACCATCTCAGGCTGGCCTATGGAAAAATGTTGTTAGGGCTCATACCAGCACATAGTGTGGGGTGTTGGAAGGTAGTATGAATAAAGCAGTAAGAAGGGTTGGAGTGACCTGACGCATTTGGCCTTCTTTGCAGCAGCAATATGCTTATCAAAACTTCTAAAATTGATAGGAACTTAGAGCTTCTCAGGCTTTCTTGGTTTTGAATTAGTCCTATTTACTGAAGAAACACCTCTTTTACATTTAGAGGCATTGCTACTTATGATGGGAAAAAGAGATGTTAGACTTTGTGGAATGATTACTTTATCCTGGGGCTGGAGGTGACTAGTTTGAACATAGAAACAAACTCTTTATTATGCAATGAAAGGTTGTGAACAAGAACAATTCATTGATCCCAAAAGAGTGGATTCCATACGTGCTAGGTCAGTCTTCGTTGAATGGTTGTGAAGATTTATGCTAAAGTTCTATGCTTTGATGAGGCTAATTTTACCGTAGCTTTTTTATGTGGACAAAAAAGATCTTAAAACCAACGTTTATGTGGTCTGAAGATGTTAAAAGTGGTTCAACCATAATTCTGCTATCTTGAACTCTGCTTTATTATTTGGTTACATAGCTTTGTGGTTTTGTTGGTTAATTTAAAAGTAGCTCGTCCTTAGATCTGCGGCTTGTTCATCCCAGTAATTACTACTAAAAGTATGGCTTTTGAATATAGAGTAATCCAATTAGATTGGCATGTCAGCAGTGTTAGTTCGCAGATTTTGTTGTGTTCCTAATCAGCTTTACACTGTGTTTTAGATGTCATTTTACAAGTAAATGTTGTCATTTGTGAATCCTATTTTCCATTCCTAATGTTTGTGCTGAATGCTAGCCTACAATAATGAGATATATAAATAAAATAAGTGTTGCAGAAATAGAAATACTAAGGTGGTATACACGAATGGATAGACTGAGAAATGAGTATATCCGTGAGAAAGTTGAAATAACATTGAGGATAAACTCATAGAGAATTGGCCTAGATGGTTTGGACATATAAATCATAAGAGGAAGAGGGAGATCAAAAAGAGGAAGAGGGAGATCAAAAAAGATTTAGCATTAAACTATAAGAAATAATCTTACAAACTTAAAACAACTGATAGAGTGCAATAAAAATAAAGGATTTATGTAGCCGACCCCATTTAGTGGGTTAAAGACTTGATTGTTGTTGTATGCTTTGGTAGGTGTGTTTATTCTATAAACATGTGCTTGTTATGAGACAAATTTTATCTCACCATATTTGATATTAAGGGGCCTTTTAGTTTAATGTTATCTAGATGTTAGTGTTATCTAAATATTAATGTTTTTTATGTTTATTTTATCTTTTAATTGCTATTTGTTTGGTCCAATATTATTACATTAAAAAATAATAATAGAAAATTAGCTCAACATCAGACCCTTTCAATTATAACTAGCGAGACATTTAGATGTCACTCAAAATGTAGCAAGACATCTAGATGTCACCCAATTTTGAGTGACATCTAGATGTCGTTTTAGAGTGGTAATCTTATAATTTTTTTCAATGTTGTCTAAACATGCATTAAACCAAACACTCAAGTTTTTGAAATAATTTATTTAAAAAAATTTCTCCAAATAACATGACATGACATCACAAGAACAGTGAACCAGAATCCCCCTAAATGTATTTTGCTTTATATTTGGTATTTTCATTTTTATATGATTTGTTTATAATGTTATTTTTTGAGTGATGATTATTCATGTTGTCTCTTACTTGGTATTTGAATTCATCCCAAGTATCCCTGGAAGGAAGCATCTATTATGCCAGTACAGTGGCATGCCTTAGCTTTTGGCTTGTTCGCATCAATTATAGCACCATTCGGAGGATTCTTTGCAAGTGGCTTTAAAAGAGCTTTCAAACTAAAGGTTCTTTTGCAAAATTCCACATTGAAATTCTGTATAGTGTCACATTACAAAACTTATTCTTTGTTCAACTTTTCTCATTTATCTTAGGATTTTGGTGACAGCATTCCAGGACACGGAGGTATCACTGATAGAATGGATTGCCAAGTAAGTAGCTATAAACATAAGTTAATAGTTTCATTTTTGTGGAAGCACTGAATGAGCAATCCTTCTCCACTTGCTTTTTGAATATTGTTATTAACGATATTTTATTATAGCTTCCTCAACTTAATTGATTTTTCTAGTCTTTAAACTAGGTATCTATCTGTGCTGCAAGATTTATTGTTTACAATTTACTTAATATAGGGCCTAAAAGGTACCTTTTACATTGACATTTTGCTAAAATGGCAACATAGATCCAGTCTACTTAATAGAAACATCATTGTTAGCCTTACCCCAACCTTGTGCACTGTTTTCGTTACAGACCATTGATATCCATGTATGGTAACAAATTTGCTTCAAATTGTGTAAAACTATATTTAAAGAAAATATAAATGCAAGCCTTGTATTCTTTTGTGTTATTTTCATTCTTTGGCCTTCTTGATGCTTTCTCTACATTCCTTTTTTGCATCTCCCATCCCTCTGCATGCAATTCGAAGTATATCCAATACTTCTATTTTATTTCATTGGAGCCTTATTCATTAAAAGCATACTGCAAGAAATTATAAGGAATAATTTTGCATACTTGGAGCTAAATTGGGTGTTATTATTTGATAGAGTGCAATGAAAATAAATGATTCATATAACCGATTACACTT
>JAEMOT010003266.1:176161-193602 GCA_019297695.1 Apostasia ramifera | reverse complement strand
AATATTGGGAGTGTGTAGAATGTGAAATAAAGTTGATTTTTAATATTGAAATTTATGTTGGATGTGAAATAAAGTTATTAAAATTTATAATAAATTTAAAATATTATTAAAAAAATATTTTACTTATTTTTAAAGTTCTTGCTAAATATATAAATAATTATTTTATTTCACATCTAATATAATTTTTAATATAACTAATTACTTTTATTTTATATCATATATATATATATATATATATTTTTTTTAAAATTTTTATAAAATTTTTTAAAATTATTATTATTATTTTTTCAACCAAATAGAATCTAATCAAATATGTCGTGAGAGTAATAGTAGTTTCATAAAAATGATGTTAAAAATGAATAAAAAGACCATGATGCCCTTGGATTTTTATTTCCCGCTCTTTCTTCTTTTGTCCCCCTTCCTCTCTCCGGCCCGATCTGCAAGTCGGTGACTAGGTGAGACCTCTCTCTCTCTCTCCGCCTTCTCTCTGCCCTCAATCTCTCTCCAACGAAAATGTCGGATTCTGCAGTCTCCGGCCGCCGGAGTCGTGCGAAGAGCCAGGATGCCACCGTTCGTGGCGAGGCCTTGCAGCGTCTCAAGGCTCTTCGGAGATCTGGCGGTCGGCGGTCTGCGTGCGGCGGATTCCAGGTTAAGATGGAGGAGCCAATATACGACACGGTCGAGGAGGATGACTACGCTGCCCTCGTTGCTCGGCGGCGCGAGGACGTTGGCGGTTTTATCGTAGACGACGATGGACTCGGTTACGCTGATGATGGCCGCGAGGAGGATTGGTCTAATCCGAGCTTTCTCCACTCCTCCGAGGAAGAATTATCTGGTGGCGAAGAGGACAAAAGGAGGAAAAAGAGGGCGGTGAAGGATCCCGCGGTCAAGAAGCCCTCGTCTTCTGCTCTCTCGGCTGCCGCCTCCATAATGGGAAAGCAGCGGCTTTCTTCGATGTTTAGTTCCTTGATTTTTAAGAAGAATGACAAGGGTAAGGGTTCTTCTTTGTCTTCCGACAGTCTAGTTGAAGATGTCATTGCGGAGTTTGCTCCGGACGAGGCTGATAGAGAGAAGAGGCGTACAGCGTCGGGCACCGTTGTTCGAAGTTCAGTTGTACAGCAGTTGCTGCCGATCAAGAGGGAAATGCATCCTGACCCTGTTGAGATTGGAATATCGAAGGTATGTTCTAGTGCTAAATTAGAGGTCGGATTACAGGATAATCTCGGGCTAGGTTACAGAAATGACGCTTCAATGGGGATGGAGGATAAATGCTTGGATTCTGGGATTGATACGCCTTGCACGGAGCGATTGGAAGTTGAGAAGTCCAATACCTACGGAAGCGTGAAAGAAGAAGGAGAAACCCACCAAAATAGATTCTCCCTCAATGCAAAGATAAAAAATGAAGAGGCAAAAAACATGGAGAGTGCGACTGCTGGGTGGAAGGCTGTCTGCGATGAAAATGGAAATGGCCGGGGTGTTCAAATTGAATCAAATGACAACGTCAACGAGAAAACCGAGTTTGAGCTGGATGCTAATGGATCACTGCCTTTCTATATCGTTGATGCTCATGAAGAGTCTTATGGTGCTAACATGGGAAATTTATATCTTTTTGGGAAGGTAGATTCTGTTATTGATGCGTAAACTGTGATCCTCCTCTTAATTCTTCCATTCTTTCTGGTTCCGATGGGTGCTATCATCTCTTTGATATGTACATGAAATAAATTCTTTATGTAGTTTTATAAAATATGATAACCATTTGATGAACAAATATATATGTTAGGTCAAAGCAGGTGGTGCGTATCATAGTTGTTGTGTGGTTGTAAGGAATATGCACAGAAGTGTGTATGCTATCCCTGAGAGCTCTGTATTTCCAAGCAACAAAGTGGCAGAGGTTGAGGCAAATTTTGCAAATTCTCCTTCAGCTGCCCGAGGATCTCTTCAAGTAAGTTTACCAAGTTTCACTTGTAGATTGCTACAAAAGATCTTGAGAATAATTATTGATACTTTTTAGTTTATAACCAATCTAATTGATGTCTGTTTTGTTTTCTATACTCATTGTTGTAGAATTGGTCTAATACATAATTATAGTATTATCCCTGGGATGCATTTACTTGACGGATGAAATATGAAATTGCATACATTTTTCCCTGCAGGAGATGGCATCAGAATTGAAGAGTGAATTAACAGATAAATTGTTAGATCTCAATGTGTCAACATTCAGCATGATGCCTGTGAAGGTGAGCTCTGAAGTCAGCTATGGCTACCTGTTCATTTTTATTTCTCTGAATCAAATGCACTTTCATAGTCAGGATTACCTTGCACTGTTGTTGATTCATTTTCTTATTATTTATGGGAAATTCAGCGTGGCTATGCATTTGAACGCAGCGACATACCTAGAGGAGAGTATTATGTTCTCAAAATCAGTTACCCATTTAAGGTGTGCCATTTTGGTACAGTTGTATTTTCTTTAAGCTATTACAGTCTTGGTATTTTATGTAATTATGCTGTATTATGTTTTCATGAACAGTAAGTGGTTCAAGTTTTAATTGACAAGGATATTATCTAAAGTACATGCTTTTCTTTGCTGAGTGGAAATTATCAAATTTGTTTGATTTTACTTTAGGATCCATCACTTCCATCTGAACTTAAGGGCGAGCGCTTCATTGCACTGCTTGGTACGCACTGCAGGTAGAGCCAACTGATCAAGATCTTGATTAAACCGTGCACTTTTGGCTGACTGTTTTAAGTGTATAACTGGATCAAAATTTTAATAGAACAAGCTCTATATGGTCCATAGGTTTTCAATGGATTATGGCAAATACACAGTTATTCTCATGCTAGACATGCTACCTGAATATCTTGTATGATACTTGCTTGATGGTGCTATTTTCTATTCATTGTCCAAGTTTGGGATAAGGTACTTTTCATCTAAAGTTTCCGATGAAAACTTCATCTTATGCTAAATTTGCTATAAATGCAGAACATATTGTAGTTGATATTTTTGTCACTGAAGGTGTTGTTGGGCGAGGACAAATGTTTGATTGCTTTATTTGAATATTTGGATGGTGCAATCTAGTTCATATTATGTGCATTTTTGTATTTGACTGGCATGACTGAAGAACCAATATCTTTCATGATGCTTTCGGTTTATTGGGAATAATTGAATTATGCCTATGGCTTGTTTAACTTGTACACGTTGCTATCTTCTTTGTGAATCTGCTCCCCTGCGCCCAAGCTTTATGCTGTGCTACAAGAAAGTATATATATATATATATTTATATAGATCATGCTTACAGCAGGGAAAATGATAAAATGTTTGACTGAAATCATAATTTGCAGTGCTCTTGAGTTGTTTCTAGTTAAAAGAAAAATCAAGGGACCCTCTTGGCTCTCAGTCTCGAGATTTGTTAGCAGTACTACTTCTGAAAGGGTATGATGCCATTCGTCATCTGAAAAAAAGTCTCTAGTTATTGTTGCTTCACCTTACCTTAAGTGATGTGAGCAGAGTATTCTTTGTACACGGACACAGCTGACCGCTTTTTGACTTCTGCAACAGGTCAGCTGGTGTAAATTTGAAGTTGTGGTTGATTGTTATAAGGATATATTTGTCTCTAGTTCAAAAAACGTTCAAGAAGTTCCTCCAATGGTTGTTGGAGCCATAAACCTGAAGACTATCATAACAGAAAAGAACATAAATGAAATAGTCTTGGCTTCTTTGATCTGTTGTCACAAGACAAAGGTTTGATGCCACGTGCAAGATTTGTTGCTCGTTTAGTTCACCTTTAATCGTGAATAGTTTCCTTTTCATATAAGATCTTCAGTCATATGTCCATTTTTCTTAATTATCCCTAACTATTACAAATCTCAGATTGATGGCCCTATGATGGCCTCGGAGTGGAAGAAAAAGGAAATGATTAGTCATTTTACAGTCATTCGGAAGCTTGATGGTGGCATATTCCCAATTGGTCTTGCAAAAGAGGTTGCTGATAGAAACTCAAAGGCTGGCAGACATGCTTTGGCATTAGAAAGCAGGTATTCTATGGCAGATTCATGTTTTTAATGTGCTCTGTTTTTGTCCTTTCCACTTGAAAAAGGCTAATATGCTTGGTTTATTTTGTGTCTGCTGTAGTGAGAGGGCCCTGTTAAACCGCCTGATGATTGAAATTCATAAGTTGGACTGTGATGTGCTTGTTGGACACAATATTTCTGGATTTGATCTGGATGTTCTTCTCCATCGAGCACAGGTTTGAATTAAGATTAGGGTTTGTGTTTAATCATCATCCAACTATTCCATCTTCTCAATACAGGGGTTTGCATGGAAATATTCATTAAATATCTTTCTGAGTTGTGGTTGTGATTTTGAATTCTCCTTTTTTCCAAATCACATCTTTGTTCTTTATTCTACTTCAGCTCAGGTCTCTAGCAGCCTGAGAAGACATCTCCCTTCCCGCATTATTTTGTATATTTTTTAGGAGGCATCTATCTCGAACCACATATGGTTTCTTCTTTGAACAGGCTTCTAAAGTACCTAGTGGTATGTGGTCCAAGATTGGCCGTCTGAAGCGTTCTACTATGCCGAAGCTTAACAAAGGGAGTACAATATATGGTTCTGGAGCTAGCCCAGGAATCATGTCTTGCATTGCCGGTCGACTCTTATGTGATACCTATTTGAGCTCTCGAGATCTCTTGAGAGAGGTAATTGTTTAGCGCCCAGACTGTGATAATTAAGCAAAAATTTCTATATATCGTTGTTTCCCTCAAATGCACATCTCTTTCAGGTAAGCTATTCCCTGACAGATCTATCAAAAACACAACTAAACAAAGATAGGAAGGAGGTTAATCCTCATGATATTCCTGTAATGTTCCAATCATCAGGAGCACTTCTCCAATTGGTAGGTGTTTCTTCATTCTGTTGATGTTTTGTTTGTCCTTAGAAATTTAAGTTTGATTTTAACAAAAAGCAATGTATGTGTAGGTTGAATATGGTCAGACTGATGCTTGGCTTTCTCTAGAGCTTATGTTTTATTTAAGTGTTCTTCCCCTGACAAGACAGCTAACAAACATCAGCGGCAACCTCTGGAGCAAAACTCTCCAGGTCAATGCTGGTCTATTATGCCAAAGCAGTTCATTGTATATTCTCATCAGGATTTTTAATATTGTCATGCCTTGTGTTTTATAGGGTGCAAGGGCACAAAGAGTGGAGTACCTGTTACTTCATGCCTTTCATGCTAAAAAGTTTATGTTACCAGACAAATTTTCTGCACGCAGTAAGGAGATTACTACAACAAAAAGAAAAATTACTGTTGGTTTAGATGTTGAGGAAGCTGTTGACTCTAATGACTTGCTTCTGGATAATGATGGGCGACCCATTGTTCAAGGAAAAGGAAAGAAAGGTCCTGCCTATAGTGGTGGGTTGGTTTTGGAACCGAAGAAGGGTTTATATGACAAATACGTATTACTCCTGGACTTTAATAGCCTTTACCCTTCTATTATACAGGTAATGGCTATTTTTTTTTTATTGTATACAGGTAATGGCTATTACTTGTGTTCCTAATGTGATTCCTTGGACTGCTACAGTTATCTAATTGTATTACGTGTATTTATCATCAATTTCTTCATAGGAGTACAATATTTGCTTCACTACAGTTGACAGACCCGCTGATGATGTCATTCCAAATTTACCATCATCTGAGAGTTATGGTATTTTGCCTGAGGTACTTCTCTTCTGAAATCTACTTCTCTCTGTGAAAGTGTTGGCTTAGTCCATTTTCAAAATTGGTTGCTGTTATTCCATCTTTAGGAAATAGTGGTTGCATAAATTATCTTTACCTTCTTGGAGTTCAATAGATGTTGTGCCCTTGAAGTAATATTTTTGAGGTTTTATATAGTTGACTGTACAAGGATTTTTATTGTAGGTTTGCTTGATTTGGTGATGTGAATTGTTCTTTGAGAGACTTAATGCACATAAGGTCTGAGCGTGATGCATGTGCTTTCTACATGTGAACTTGCCACTGCATTTTAGTGTGGGTTGAAATGTTGCAGGATCTTGGACCTTTTAATCTCAATTTGTTTATAAAAGAATTTCTTGAAAATTGCTTTCACTCCATGCTATCCCTTTCCGGTTAATTCATAAAAATACTAATCGAACTTTAGAGCTTCAGCAGAACCTCTCTTTTATACTTGAAAATGTCATTCCTATTTACCTCTTGACTCCATGCACAATGGTATGCATCCATCCGTAGAAAAGCTGCATAGCTGGAAATACAATTTTCTTTCTGTAGTGAAGCTAGAAGATCTGAAGGAAATCTTTTGTATGTTAGAATACCTGTTTGTTCCCACATATCTTGGCTGTCTGCTTATCCTATTTTAACCTTGCAGTTGTTAAGAAACTTGGTTGAAAGAAGAAGAACGGTTAAGAAATTGCTAAAGAACGCCTCTGGTCTCAAAGTACAGCAGCTTGATATCCAGCAGCAAGCATTGAAACTCACTGCCAACAGGTCATCTATTTAATTTTGGTTCGATAAATGCTCGAAGTTATTGACTTTTCTTTTCTTAATCATTGTTTTTATTCTGGGAATTTGCAGTATGTATGGTTGTTTGGGCTTTTCCAATTCAAGATTTTATGCAAAACCTATTGCAGAGCTCATAACGTCCCAAGTGAGGAACTTTACTATGTTTCAAAGATTTCTGTATGTTTGTATATCGCGAGTCTCAGACCAAGATAAGATCTAAAAGTAAGAATAATAAGTATGACAATGACAAAATGCTGATTGAACAAATTTGTTCTTGAGACTTAATAGCGCTATGAATTACTAACTTTTATTGATAATAATTTTTATGGAAAAAAAGGACTACTGAGAGGGCAATGGACTCATCACGAAAGGTCAGGGATAGATTAGAAGAAGAAACTAATATCAACCTAAGCTTAAATGATAATGAAAATTTGTGAACTTGGGAAATTCTAAAACTCATTATTGAGGTACTTGCTTGTCCTACTAACATCTTTCTTACGTAATGGCTTAGGATCGACTCATATGGCACATGCATGTGAATAAGTAATAATCTGAAGTAGGATAATCAACTATGTATATAATTTTATAAATGGTGGAATTAATAAATTAAGAATTGAGAATATATCTCGTTGATATTTAAGACCTAAAAATGATTTATTGATGGCTGATATTGTTTTCTTATGGACCTTAGAACTTCTAATCCAATTGACTAAATAGTGTAAAAGTAACTGACGTTCCTATTAAAAAAAAAAGTAGCTGAAGTTACCATGGATTTTTTTTTAGTTTTGTATTGTCATTGCAGGGAAGAGAAATATTGCAGAGTACTGTGGACCTTGTCCAGAACAACCTGAACTTGGAGGTACTAATTTTGCTTCTATAAGCTCCCTGGGCAACTTTCTGATATTATTTCTGCTTGGTTATTTATAGGTGGTTTTGAAAGGGTTAACATCAGTGTTCTTTGGACGGTTATGCAACATTAAAAGTTTCTCTTCTTCATGTGATAAATACTACAAAAATATTTGTAATCAGCTTACATAACTATGGACATGGGTCTTTATGCTTACTGAGTCACCTGTTATGTATTATATGAGCTTATAATTAGCAGCCCAAAAGGGTGGATAACTAAATTACTCTCATAAAAACCCAGTTATAGACATCTGAGAAAAAGAATTTGGTTTACCAAATGAAAAACGCGTTGTTGCTGAGTCTCAAGTCTTGGATGAGAAATGCGAAGGGTTGCGTCCGGTCGTTAACAGCCAGTATAAAATTTATCGAACAAAAATGACATGAATCATTTAAGAAATTACATTAAAGCTTAAGCGTTCTTTGGAAGCAACGTGCTATATTACCTAAATACAGTGAAAAGCGTGCAAGGGTCACTGCATCGATGTCTGAGTGTAGTGATAAGTGAGCAAGCGTTCTTATGTCATGGACAAGTGAGGGTAAAGAAATTACTCCAAGACACTAGGATTAGATTAGAGACTTGAAATATAGGCATCTTGATAGGCAAGTTAATAAAATTAGTGGATGTTATGGTTCATAAGAGGATTAATATTTTATCTTTAGGAAATGAAATGGGTCACGAAAAAAGCCTAAGAAATTGTTAACTTCGGTTTCAAATTTTAATACTCGTGTAAGAATAAGACTAGGAATGGAGTGAGCATAATTCTTGATAAGAATTTGAAGGATCATGTAGTAGAAGTCAAAAAGAATGAAAATAAAATTATAATTTTAAAAATTATTATAAATAAGATGACTATTAATATTGTAAGTGTATTTGAATATTAGTATAAAAGAATAATTTTGGAATGATTTAGAAGAGTTGATATAAGGGATACTTTAAGATGAGTAAATATTTATTGGAGAGGATCTAAACAAACATATGGGAAGTGTTGCTTAGAAATTTAATAACATTCATGATGGTTATAATTTTGAAGAGACTAATGAGAAAAACGCTTATGATTTTTTTATTGCTAATATTTTGCTTAAGAAAAGAGATGAGCATATTATCACTTATAAGAATGGTATTCAAGAACACAAATTGATTATTTCTTTATAAGAAAGTGAGATCGCTTGGACTGTAAATACTGTAAGGTTATTTCGAGTGAATGTTTGACTACCCAATATTAATTAATAATCTAAGATTTTAAGATAAAAAGCTGGAGAAAGAATAGTAAGTCGAAACAGTGCCCTTGAACTTGATTGTAGAATCTAAAGAACGAGAATAGAAATATCTTTTAGAAGAAAATTCTAGAACATGAGTAGTGGGATATTGAAGGAAAAGCTAAGTTTATTTGTTGAAAGTAGTTAACTTTATTTATAAGATTGTAAAAGATATGTTGGGAGAATCTAATGGAAAGTTTTAAATAATAAAAATACTTGGTGGTGAAAAAAATATATAAGAAAAGATTAAAAAAATTTATTATAAAAATTGGTATAAATGCATGAGTAAAGAGAATTTAGAGGAGTATAAAATTGTTTGACAAAAGTCTAAGAAAGTAGTTTGTAATGTAATGAATGTGGCTTTTAATTATCTGTACAGAAAGTTCAAAACTAAAAGAGAAAAACACATGTACAAGGTTGTCAAATTAAGAGAAGAAAATTAAAGACCTAATTGGAGTAAAATACATTAAAGATGATAAAAAAAAATTCTTTTTAAAGAAGAAAGATATTCAACATAGATGGATGAGTTATTTTGAAAAGCTTTTCAATGATTGTTATAATAATATGATTAATTTTACTGAATTTATCATTAGGTAAAAAGATAAAAATTGCTCTTACATTTGACATATAAGTAAAGTTGAGGTTGGAGAGGTTTTAAAGTAGATAAAGTGTAGAAAAACAGTAGGATTGTATAACATTCTAATAAATGTTTGAAAATATATTAAGATAAAAGAGTTTTTTGACTCACTGGATTGTTTAATATGATTTTGAAGACTAAAATGATGTCAGATGAATAAAGAAAGTGTATATTGGTACTTATTTATAAGAATAAAGACGATATACAAGATTGTGCTAGTTATAGAGAAATTAAGTTAATGTTTAATGAGTTATACTTTAAAACTTTAGGAGAGGATGATCAATTATAGATTATATTGTGATACTAGAGTGTCGCAGAATCAGTTTGGCTTTATATTAGACAGATCTGTTATGAAAGTTATTCATTTGTGAGATGTTTAATGGAAATATTTTGGAAGAGAAAAGAAAATTTGTATTTAATTTTCATTAATTTAAAAAAAAATTATGATAAGGTACCTAGGAAAGTGCTCTGAAGAGACTTAGAAAAGAAATGGATTTACATTGCTTATTTTCAAGTTATTCAGGACATGTATAAAGGGGTTGTTACATGTGTTCGGGCACAAGAGGGTTTGATTATAATTTTTTTATTTTTTAGTTGGGTTACACCATGGTTCAACTTTAAGTTCATATTTTTTTGCATTAGTCATGGAGGATTTGAGTAAACACATTAAAAAAAAAGTGCTTTAATATATGTTTTTTGCAGATGATATTATCCTCGTTATAAGACTAGAGAAGGAGCTAAGGCGAAACTTGAGTTATGGAAAAATATATTAGAATCTAATTATTTTCATTTTAGTAAATCAATAATTGAATATATGAAGTATAAATTTAGTCAAAATAGAAGTACTTATAGCGAGAAGATGATAATTGATGACCAAGTTATCAAGAAAAGTAAGTAGTTTAGATATCTTGGATCAATTATATAGAATAACGGTGAATAGATGATGTTATTAGCAGGATTTAAGATAGATACAGTAAAAGAATGCATTCGGTGTATTGTGTGATTAAAATTTTTACTTAAACTTAAAGGTAAATTTTATAAAATAATTATAAGACCAACGATATTATATGGTGCTGAATGTTGACTTACAAAATAAAAATATACAAATAAGATAATTGTCGTAAAAATGAGAATGCTAAGGTGGATGAGTTGATATGTGCAAAAGGGTAAGATGAGAAATGAGTATATTCGCGTGAAGGTTGGAATAGCCTCAATTAAGGATGAGCTTAGAAAGAGTCAACTTAAATAGTTTGGACATATAAATCATAGGTCGATAAAAGTTCCAGTAAGAAAAGTTTAATCATTGGATCTTTTCCATGGAAAGAGAGAAAGAGGAAGGCCAAAAAAGATATGGTAAGAAATTATAGATGTGACTTACATATTTAGAGTTAAATATGGATTTATTATTTGATAGAGCGTAATGGAAACAAAGGATTCATGTAGCCGACCCACTTTGTGGGATAAAGGCTTAGTTTGTTATTGTTGTTGTTGGTATATCAAATGAAAAAAAAAATTCTGTTGTGGGATAACATACTTATTACCATGATACATAAGCTCAGCAATATGATGCCAAATAACTGTGAAATAGGATAGAAAAAAATCTGAGAATACATGATAATCAAGAAATCGCCATCCAATTTGATGTTTTTTTAATAAAACTCTATTAGAGGACATAGGTGTCTACTGATTCAGGTTATGGCAATTGAAAATTATTTCAGACCTATGAAGCATGAGTACGATACGGCGATACGGATACGATACGATACGGATACGATGATACGCCAAACTTAAAAAAAGTAGGATACGAATACATCAGGATACGGCTGTTATATTTATGTATAATACGTCATATTCTCATATTTAAGATATAAATTTATGGTAGATTATACTATCTTATACATTTTGTTGTTATAATTTTCAAAAATATTTTTTACATTTTTTTTAAAATTAATTATATTTTTTTAAACAATATTAATATCACTAAAAAAATATTAGACAATTGAGCTACAAAAAATAAAAATATCCTTCAACAATTATTGAGTTTAAAAAATTTTAAATTAAAATAATATTTTAAATTTATTTAATTACTTTCAACTTATCACAGATCATCTAAGTGAGATGAGAGTTTAAATATATTTCAGTAAATTAGTTTCAGTTTTAATTTAAATCTGATTTAAATTAATTAGCTCAATGCAAACGACATATAATTGAAAGTAACATAGATAATGTGACATAAACTCATATATACTAATCTAGTTAAAGTAGATATATGCTCTTCTCTCTCTCAGTGTTAACTAAATAAATAAACAAAATAAAAAAGATTAAAGTTCTATCATTTTCATAATATGAGCTTGATTAAAATAAAAATAGTATGGTTGATATAGAAAAACTAGATAATACAGTTGCTTGCAAATACCAAATTCTTTTTTTATTGCCGAAACACTAGCATGCATTAAGCATTTTGCAATCGTAATTGTGTGAGTTCAGTATATCTCTCAATCTTATTATTTGAGTCTATGCATGAGTTGTGTTTTATGTATAATATATTTTTTATTTTTTATCGTGTAGGCCAAACCAATTGTTTCAACATTTTTTTCTTTAATTAGAAGTATCGAAAAGTATCGGGCAAGTATCGGGCAAGTATCGGGCGAGTATCGGATTTTTAAAAATTAAAAATAAAAATCGATACGCCACGTGGCGTATCGGATACCTATCGGTGGAATATCGGGGAGTATCGGTATCCGATACGGATACGATATGGATACGTTAGGCTCCACGAAGTATCGGTGCTTCATAGTTTCAGACAAATCTGAGTCATATGGGAAATATGGTCCTATCAAATTTTATTCAAGTTTTACAGCACAATAACTTGAATTTATTACTATATTTTGTGATACTTTTTGGCCAGCATTGTCTCTTGTTTTTGAGGTGGGACTAACTTCCCATTGGATATAATTTAGACTTTGTTTAATGATATTTGAGTTTGATTAGAATTTTGATTTTGTCATGAAATTGTTCTTGATGGACATTGAGTGAAAGTTCTTGAACCTTATATGAAGAAAGAGCAAGTTCTTGTCCTATGATTTTCTCCTTTGCTGAGTCACCTGCAATTGATCGACCGTTTATTGGTCAAATTTGCTGCAGATTGCATTGCCCTTAAAAATTAATGAACGGTGAAAGGCCTTCCCTTTAACGTCAGCTTTCATCTCTTGGCTGATGTAAAATAGTTGGAGAAACAAATGCTGGCAACGTGTCTCTCATCCACATTTTTTATGTCATTCATGTAGGAGCTAAGAAGTCGATTATCTGGCACTTCTGATTACCAATTTATTCATCTAAATCAGCTTAATAAAGGCATAACTTGGTACTGAATTTAATTAATGATGGTTAATTGATTCCTACAAAAAAATGTTTGATAATTAGGCAAGTTTAATTTACCTCTAAATGGGTGATCCGAATTTCTATTCAACAAGAACATCAACAACTAAGCATTTATCCCACTTGGTGCGGTTGGCTACCTAAATTCTTTGTTTCTATTACACTATTAAATAACAAACTCTCATTTAGCTCCAAGTACGTGAGATTATTCTTTATAATTTCTTGCCATGTTCTTTTTTGCCTTCCTCTTCCTCTTTTTACTCGGGCAAAATCCAAATTTCTATTATGAGAGGTAATTCTTATTGGATAGGATTTTGAGAGATCCAATTTAACTTGATCCTTAGAACTTATCTAATGAATTTAATGGATAAGCACTAATCTAATTGGACAAATTCCAATTGTCAACTTTAATATTCAATTGAAATTTGAAAAATTTAGTCTGCAGGGTTAGTTTCTCAATATCAGATAATCTGATTGGACTAAATTAATTGCTTTTTAGTTGTGATTAATTTACCATTTAATTTTCAGATATCTAATTGGATATCAAAGCTGCATTTGTCCTGCATCAAAAGGACAGTCAAAGGTTGACCTTCAAAAAAAAAGAAAGGATAATCAAAGGTCATATAACCCATATGTTTCAGTATGATCTCACATGCTGCAAATGTTTTTGTTCGCTTTCATTGACCTTTTTTGCTTCAATCTTGCATGCTACAGATGTTAAGAGATTAAAAAAGTCTTGATCCCAAAACAATTGGGTTTATTTAATGTTCACACATGAAATAAGATGCTTAGCATTCCATTTCTCTCTATTATTCTGAATGGCAAGATCACTTAATCTCAACATTTTAAAAAAGACAGTGCAATTCCAGTTTCAGATGTTTGTGCTGATCATTCGAGTGAAAAACAGGTTATATATGGGGATACAGATTCTATCATGATCTATACTGGGCTTGACGATATTTCTAAAGCTAAAGCAATTGCTGGAAAAGTCATCCAAGAGGTGAGGTTTGTTTTCTTTATGATAGAATATTCCGATCATGATATAGCTCTGCAGCTTGTATGTGCTAAAGATAACTGTTATGGATTTTGAATAAATGATTTTTGGAAGTAATCATTCTTACTCAGGTTAACAAGAAATATCGCTGTCTGGAGATTGATCTTGATGGTGTTTACAAGAGAATGCTTCTGCTTAAGAAGAAGAAATATGCTGCTGTAAAGGTGCAACTTAAAGATGGAATAGCACACGAGGTTAGAGTTTAATGCCACTATCTTTCTCTAGTAAAAATATCAATAATAATTTATCATAAAAAATCCCAATAATTTCTCTTATCACATTTACATGAGATTTTGCATGCTGCATGTCAGGTTATTGAACGAAAAGGTCTTGATATTGTTCGGCGTGATTGGAGTTTGTTGTCAAAAGAAATAGGTGATTTCTGTCTAGGCCAAATATTATCTGGAGGGTATGAACTTAGATTACATTTGGAAGTTCCATTCTTTGTAACGAATTTTGCAATTTTTTGGTTCCTTCATGCAAATTTACTTGGACTTATGCATCTGATTGAGAGACCATGTGGCAATCATAGTTGCGAATTCAAACAATTTAATATCCCTTACAAGCTGTATCTTTCTTATTTGCACAGAACCTGTGAAGATGTTGTCGAGTCAATACATAGTTATCTTGTGAAGGTGGGAATGGCCTGCCTAAAGTATCCGCATACTCTTGATTGTTCAGTTTGTTTTGTTTAACTTTGAATGCTGTCTTTCTCTTCTTTACTATATGCTAAAATTCCTTGAAATCCCTTATGATGCATGCTCTTATTACTATTGTTTGTATGAAGGTGCAAGAGGATATGAGGAAGGGAGAAATTTCTCTTGAAAAATATGTTATCATGAAGAGCTTAACAAAACCTCCTGAACATTACCCAGATGCTAAGAGCCAACCTCATGTGCAGGTCAGACATTTTATTTATGCATTGTGGTTAACTACCTCTGGATTTAACTTTAGAGCTCCATTCATCTTATATTCTTGTTTTGTATAGGTTGCTCTAAGAATGAATAAGTGTGGTTATCTTGGTTGCAAGGCTGGTGATACGATACCTTATGTTATCTGCTGTCAGCAGGTATTGTGACTGAAAGAATCAATTGAATGAAACTAGGGTGCATATCTTAGATTTACTTGATGAATATAGACTAGGTTGATGGGCTTAATCACGAGCCAATTTTCCTTCCTTTGGGTTGCAAGCAGTTTTATTTTTATTTTTTAATTTCTTGTTTACTAACTTGTTGCTTCATTTTTCTTTGGATTCATATTGCATTCCTGAAAAAAGAGAATATCTTATCATAAGTGGCACCGCTGGCTCGTAGCCTAATGTGAACGCCGCCTGAGGGCTGCTGGTGTGCATCCTGCGCAGCCCTCACGCAGCGCTCGCATGAGACTGCGTAGTCATTGGCTATCTGTTGCCCGTGGTCGCGCAGTCCTCTCACGGTGCTTGCGTGAAGCTGCGCGGCTGCCAATGGAGAGGGGAGGGAGGGAGACGGGAGAGGAGAGAGTGATGGGGTATTTTATAAAATTTTAATGATAAAAATAAAAAATGGACTTTATTGATAAATATATTTGATTTAGGGATCCAAATGTTAAAATTTTAAAATCATAGACTTACGTGATAATATGCCATAAGCTTAGTGACCTGGATGTAATTTACCCTTAATTTTATTTTGCTCTCCCGTTCTTTAGATTGGATGGAAACTACTAGTAAAAACAAAAGATTCATGAAGCTAAACCAATTAGTTTGGATGTGGCTCAAGGTTTCTACTTAGTAGATATTATGGTTTGTAAAAAAATTAATATTTTGTGCTTTCAAAAAATGAAATAAGTTATGGAGAAAGCTAAAGAAATTGTTACTTTAGATTTCAAATTTTAGTACTCGGGTAAGAATAAGACTAGGAATAGAGTAGATATAATTCTCGACAAGAGTTTAAATTCATGTAGCGAAAGTTAAAAGAAATGAAGATAGCATTATAGCTTTAAAAATTATTATTAATGAGATGATTATTATTAGTGTGTATTCTCCCAAGTCTGTTTGAATGCAAGTATAAAAGAACAATTTTGGAATGATTTAGAAGAGTTGAAATAAAGGATATCTCAAGAGAAAAAAATATTTATCAGAGGTGATTTAAACAAATATATGGAAAGCGTTGCTAAGGAATTTAATAACATTTATGGTGGTTATGGTTTTGGAGAGACTAATGAGGATGGTAAAATTATTTTGGAGTTTTTTTTAGCTTATGATTTTAAGATTGCTAATACTTTATTCAAGAAATAGATAAACGTATTATCACTTATAAAAATGAGTTTTTAAGAATACAAATTGATTATTTCCTTACAAGAAAATGAGAACGTTTAAATTGTAAAAATTATAAGGTCATTCCAAGTAAATACTTAACTAACCAACATTGGTTAATAGCTTTAGATTTTAAGATAAAAATTTGAAGATGTAATAGTAAACCAAAACAATGCCTTCGAACTTGATGGGAGAATAAAATATTTTTAAGAAGAGGGTTCTAGAAATTATGCAATTGGACATTAAAGGGGAAGTTGGTCTTATGTGGTTGAGAGTTGTTAACTGCATTCATAAGATTACAAAAGATATTTTGGAAGAATCTAAAGAAAATACTCTAAATAATAAAGATGCTTGATGGTGAAAAAATGTATAAAAAAATATTTTAAAAAAAGTTTGATACGAAAACTGGTATAAATGAAAGAGCGTGAGAATTGAGAAGTGTAAAATAACCTGATGTGAATCTAAAAAAGGCAGTCAGTAATGTAAAATGTAGCTTTTGAGGATTTATATTGAAAGTTGGATACTAAATAAGATGAAAGATATGTATACAAACTTGCCAAGATAAGAGATAAGAAAATTAAAGACTTGATTGAAATAAAATTTATTAAAGATGATGGTCAAAAATTATTTTTTAAAAAGAGATTTAACATAGAAAAGTTTTTGAATGATGATTGTGATAATATAATTGATCTTACTAAATTTACCATCCAAAAAGAAGATAGAAATTGTTTTTACATCCAGCGTATAAGTAAAGTTAAAATTATGGAGGCTTTTAAAAAGATGAAGTGTAGAAAAGTAGTAGGACCAGATGATTTTTTAAGAGGTGTTTGAAAATGTATAAGAGATGATGGAGTTTTTTGGCTTATTAGATTATTAATGTGATTTGAAGATTGAAAGGATGCCAAATAAATAAAGAAAGAGTACATTAGTACTTATTTATAAGAATAAATGTGATGTACAAGATTGTGTTAATCATAGAGAAATTAAATTAATAAGTCATACTCTAAAACTTTGAGAGAGTGTGATCAAGTATAGGTTATATTATGATATTAGGGTATCACAAAATTAGTTTGGTTTTATGCTAAGAAAATCTGCTAGAGGAGTTATCCATTTCTTGAAAGGTTTAATGGTGATATTTAGGGAGAGAAAAAGATTTACATTTGATTTTGATTGATTTAAAAAAAACTTAAGATAAAATTCTAAGTGAATTGCTTTGGAAAGTTTAGAAAGAAATAGATTTGTATTACTTACTTTCAAGTTATTAAATACATATATAAAGGAGCTACTACTTGTGTTTAGATATGGGATTTTCCTATTACATTTGGATTATACTAAAATTCTATTTTAAATTTTATGTTGCTTATAGAAGTCCTAATTGTACACATTCAAGATGAGGTGACTTGGTGT
>JAEMOT010003266.1:157828-175913 GCA_019297695.1 Apostasia ramifera | reverse complement strand
ACTTCGAGCCAAAATCCTTAGCTCATGATTCGATTCAAAATTTTCGAACCGATTTCGAGTCGAATAAAAAATCGAACGAGTTCCGAGCGAGTTTCGAGTTTCGGATATTTTTAACACCCCTACTTGGTGTATGTTTTTTGTGGATAATATTATCTTTGTGGATAAGTCTAAAAAGAGAGTTAAGATGAAATTTAAGTTATGAAGGAATACATTAGAGTCTAAAGGTTTCATTTTAATAAATCAAAAATTGAATATATATAATGTACATTTAGTTAAGAAAGAACGATGTGATAATTTGTGCTTAAATTATCAGGAAGAATGGGCGCTTTAGATATAACTGAATCTGATATAGAAACCGTGCTTTAAAGACTAGAATTTTCATGATAATTTTTTGTAACTTTTGTGATTTAAATCTTTTAATTATTAGTGTATAGTGGACTATCTTCTTCGTGCCTTCGGAGCCATTGGCATTGGAGATGCCTTATTTTAAGTCTTTTTCCCTTCTTTGGATTAATATACATGTGAAATTTAGGTTTTGTTTATTGTTCAAGTGCGACATTGGAAATAGAAGAATTTGTTTGTTAAATATCTGGTTACCAACTTATCTGAAAGCTTAAACTTATAAGTTATTACTCAAGAATAATGTTATGTGACACGTACTCTCACTTGCAATATTACTTTGCATCTTAGCTTCAGTTGAGCATAGATCTTTTTTGTCATCTTGGTGCTTTATATAATGGGGGGTCATCATTGTTCGAACTTGAGACATCTGGCTTTGATGCCATCATGTTAAATCCTGGTTACCGACTAATCTAAAAGCATATATGCTTGTAGACTTTGACCTAAGAATAATTTTATATTCTTTTAATCTTCAAAGCTAAACCAAGCTCTAGATTGACTTGGAGATAAAAATACCAGTTTGAAAATAGCAAGGATCTAAATTCCCATCTTCATTAATTTTACTGTATTAGGATGTCTTTGAGGGGTCATTTTCTTGTGTTAAAATGAAAAATCACATTTTGCTTGTTTGATAGAAAGTAGCGGCCTAGTTGACCATTCTTGTTTATTCGTGTGCTACAATATTAATGAGCGTTTAACATGCTAATTTAACAATTAATTCGATCACAGTGGATAGCTTATAACTGATAAGTTTTTGGTCAGATTGGTTCTTATGGTTCCACCTTTGCAATAGCTCAAAGGGCAAGGCATCCGGATGAGCTGAAAAATAACAATGGTGAATGGATGATCGACATTGATTACTACTTATCACAGCAGGTTAGTTGCATGAAATTATTAGTTCACGTAAGATTTCTTCTTCAAAATTCAGAATATGTTCAGATAATTTCTGCAGATTCTTCCAGTTGTTTCCCGTTTATGTGCTTCTATTCAAGGCACTAGCCCGGCACGGTTGGCAGATTGTCTTGGGCTGGACTCATCGAAGGTCTGCCAAAGCTTATTTGCTAGATTCTCTCTTTCTTTTTAGTTGACATGGTTTTATGGGGTACTATTGCTCTTTGGTATAGTTTCAATACAAGACATCTGATGCTGGTAGCAATGACTCCTCAAATGTGTTTTCGCCTGTGATCGATGACAATGAAAGGTAAAGGAAGTTTTCAGATGATCTGAATATAACAGCTTTGCTTGTAATCACCACATCTAGGTGGTTGTAATTTTCTTGAAACAGTCAACTTCTAGCAGGTTTCAGGGCTGCGAGCCACTCCAGCTATCATGCCCAAGTTGCTCTAGTTCTTTCGAGTGTCCTCCTATATGCACCATCCTCTCTACCAACGGGGTCGGATGCACATCAGATTCTCAAGCAATAAACAAGTCAAATGTAAACTTTTGGTGCAGACTGAGATGCCCAAGATGCCCGGACGATGTTGATGGATGCAGAATATCACCAGCAATGTTAGCTAATGAAGTAAGTGCCTTGTCAGTTTTTAAATCGTTATATATGAAACATAAGACTAACCCAATTTTCCGTTCAGGTGAAGAGGCAGGCAGATCATTTTATCTCCTTATACTATAAAGGCCTGATGATTGTAAGTGTTCAGCTTTCCGTGGTACATTGTCTTACCTGTTTGTTGCAGAATGACTCAGTGAGTTGAACACAACTAAGTTAATTTTCATATGGGGAACCTCCTATAAGTAAACCTAAGGGGAATAACTAATGACCTATAGAGCAATATAATCAACAAAATTTAGCAAATAATATTATACAAGGCCATGCTAGATGTAAGGAAAAAATATTTTCACCTCTCCTTAAGTTGGATCGTTGATGCCTATGAAATTTAGTGATTAGGAAATTATTTAAGTTGGTAACTGATAGAGCGCAATGGAAACAAAGGATTCATGTAGCCGACCCCACCTAGTGGGATTAAGGCTTGGTTGTTGTTGGTTGTTGTTGTAGGAAATTATTTAAGCACAACCAGTTAGATTTGTTGGTGGCCTTGGGGTGAAGATAGCGCAGGTTTTTGGAGGATGGCTGCAAAACTGGCCGCACATCTGTGGGAGTGGCTTGGGAGAAGAGGGGTGCTAGTGGCAGGAGAAGGGAGGGAGGAATTAAGGGTTTTGGAGTATACTCTGGTAAATTCTTGGGATTTATTGTAAAACGCAGGGGCATCAAAATTGATCCTGCTAAAATCAAGGCGATCATTGTTATGTCACCACCTGAAAGCCTAAGGAGTTGTATTCCTTAAAAAGACAACTTGCTTACATCTTCGTTCATTTCTAACCTCTCTAGAAGATGCCAACCCTTTTCTAAACTCATGAAAAAGGATGCACCTTTTGCTTGGGATGAGCAATGCTAGGTTGCTTTCAATAGCTTGAAAGAGTATCTAATGCATTCTCCCGTCCTAGCAGCACTGATCCCAGGTTGTCTATTAATCTTGTACAAAGCATCACTTGATGAATCCCTTGGTGCACATCTTGCACAAAACAATGATGAGGAAAAGAAAACGCCCTCTATTATTTAAGTTGCTGAATGATTGGTTATTATTCTTTGATCAAAAAATAATGTCCAGCTCTAATATTTGCTTGTACGGAAGCTAAGGCATTACCTACTTACCGAAAAACTTATGTTGATATCTAAAATAGATCCGATAAAGTTCCTCATGCTTGACCTATTCTAACAAACCATCTATCTAGTTGCCATATGTTGCTACTATTTGATATCACGTATGTACCAAGAAAAGCACTGAAGGGTCAAGCACTCGCAAATTTTTCTATCCTAGTAGACTCTCCCCTTAATGATGAGCTACCAGAGGAACAAGTCCTTCAGATCAATACATAACATGAGGCCTTTGGTTGGGAGCTATACCTTGATGGTGCATATCCTTGAAGCCATTAGCATCCTCAAATACACTAATAATACAAGTTGGTATTGGACTTATATTTGTCACATAAAAAGGCATTCTGATTTATTCCTATAGTTTGACCGAACTTTGCACTAATAATGAGGTCGAATACGAGGCGCACATTGTTGGTTTAGAGCTTGCCATAAAAATTGGGATCTGTAACATCAATGTTTATGGAGACTCCCAACTAATTGTAAAGCAAGTTATATGCATGTTTCAACTCAACAAGCTAGGACTCATCTTTTATCATAAAAGGCTGTCAAATTGTTAGGGCGATTCCCTGAGGCAACCTTAACACAAATAGCACGCACAACTAATGGTAAAGTTGAGACACTTGCAAAGTTAGCCAAAGAAATGGATGACCCCAATGAATAACTCATCTCCATTCTTGTCCAGACACGATAGATCTTGCCACCTGCCCAACTACAACCAAAAGAAGAATAAGGTAGAGGAAATGGTTGAGTCAACTGCCATCCTCAGTATCGATGAGATGGATGATTGGAGGCAGTCATTCATTGACTTGTTTAAAGAAGGAAGACTACCTTAAAAGGCATCTTTGGTCACATAAATCAAGAAAGGGCCACACATTTTGCCTATATAAATGACTCTTAGGCCCTTAGATGCACTTTTAAATCAAATGCATAAGATATTACTGGCCTAGCATGGTGAAAGATTGTATCGAGCATGCCAACAAATGCCACTCGTGCCAGGTACTCAGTAATGCCATTCATCAGCAACCTAATCCACTTCACCCAATAGTGTCATCATGGTTGTTTGAAAGTTGGGGAACAAGCGGGAGCACCCTCATGAGCTGGCCATCGATTCATATTAGCAGCATGAACTACTTCTCCAAATAGGTTAAAACTGTCACACTAAAAAAAGTTTAAGTCGACAATGTAATGAAATTCTTCAAAGATCACATTATCTACCATTTTGGTGCACTGTGATGTGTCATATTTGATAATGGTACAGAATTCAAGAGTATCAAAATCACAATATTTGTGGAGCGTCATCGTATTGACTGGTGTTATTCTTTGATTTATTACCCTGGGGCTAAGGGTCTAGGTAAAGCCTTCAACAATACCTTGGTAAAACTATTACAAATGATTCTCACACAAAATAAGTGTGAATGATATGATAAATTGTCAAAAGAATTATGGGCTTATCGCACAATCTACAAAATAGCAACCAAGGCAACCCTTTAGTCCTTTTTTTTATTTTATTTCTTGACACCACAAGTTTTCCCACCCTATTTAGAAATTGTGATAATAGTGATTTGAATCTAAGACCTTCTGGTTCTCGGACAAGCTTCTTCCCCATTAGGCTAGGAGAAAACCATAACAACCCCTTATGCCTTGGCATTCGGAGTTGAAGCAGTACTTCCTCGCAAGGTTGAGCAGTCTTCGCTTTGTATTGTCATCCAGTAAAATCACATGCAGGAAAACACTTTTTTAAGGCTTGCTAAGTTGAACGCCTGCGCCTTAGATGAAGCACAACTCCAAGCACAACAAAATTTAGAAAAACTATATGGTTAGGATGGCAAGAGCGCATAATTGCTTAGTCCCCTGCGTAGTTTCCAACAAGCTAATCTTGTCTTTGTTATGAGACAACCAATCATTCCCCACCATCATGTTAGCTATGAATTTGAACCGAATTGGGAAGGGCCATTCATCGTCGAGAAAGTGTATGAAAGAGGATCCTCAATAGTGAAAAGCCGATGGACCCAATTATGCTAGACCTTTAAAGAAATATCATGCCTAAGAAATAAATCTAAAGTATCAAGCAATAGCATGTTTGACAAACAACATAAGCCTAAGAATAACATATCAATTCGCTTGGATTTTCGCAACAAGTCAACAAAAGGCCGAGTTTGAAAAAAATCAGGGTTGAATATGCCTTCAAAGGTTGAATCTCACATCTTCCACCAAAAGATAAGATGTACTTATGCATCTTAAAAATCTAATAAGTCCAAAGGATCAAACAAAAGACATTCACTGAATTTCGAATGGTTATAGTCCAACAAGCCTAAATGGGCTGGACTCATCGTGGACTTAAGAAGCCACGTTGGCCAAGTCAAGAACACTTTCAGTTCACGACTTCAAAGACGAATTATAAGTCAAATAAGTCCTGGATAACAAGATGTCTACTGGGATTAACCAGAAATCAGTGAGGTTAGGATGTTCTTAGGAGTCAATAAACCTAAGATTACTAGTCCAAAAACTGATTAACGCTTGACATGGGCAACGATCTACAAGGCTCAATAGGCGACGTACAGCTGAGTTCGAATCTTCCCAACAGTTCATAATCTATAAATAATATAATAACAATAATAATAGTAGTAATATAATAACAACTACAATTAAAAGAGATCCATGGGCTAACAAATATGGCACATATTAACCATGTGCTATATTCATAAGCAATTTTCTAATTACTTCCTCTTCCACCAACTATTTCATGCATATCACAATTTTCTTTTTCAATTGATATTTTGGCTTTTATGTTAGCCACATTTATCTCATTTTTACTCTCATCTATTTAATATTTTCTTTCTTCATTCACACTCTTACATACCCAATACCTCTTTTCTCCATTCACATCTCACCTCCTGAACATCTCCCTTTTATATAATCCCCTTCCCATGAATCATCCAAGACAGAAGTTTTTTCCATGAGCTCTCCAATTTGTAGATCAAACACTTTTCTCCACTCAACTCTCTTCACCCCATCTCTTTCCACTTTGATCATCCCATCTCACCTACATTCCCTTCTGGTGCGTTCATTTTCACAAACAACTGTTAACTAAAGGTTGATGTCAACTATCAAAAATAGATAAGCCACACCGATCATCTCCTCTTCTTACTTTTTTATCACTATACTTTTCTCTACTTAGCTTTATTTTGCGATGCATACCTACGAGTATTGGTTTCACTTTAGAAAGTTAAAAATTTATATAAGTTTAGGGATTTGTACTATAAATTCTCGGACTCAAATGAAATTGTATCTCAAAAATTTGTTAAAATAATTAGATCATTTGCAGGAATAAGAAACTCCATTAATAAACATGTCGGGGAACATAATTTTTCAAATAATATGTCTTATCATATAAACTATTGTAATGGTAGCCTCGTGCCTTGCTATGTTGCTACTCCACCAAATTAAGTAATACTTATTTAAACCATCTTTATGCCTATGAGACAATGCATTTGATTAAATCAGTTTATTTTGTGATGCCTAACACTTGACAAAGCACATACCCTGTGTCTCACGTTCCCAAATAGGATGGGTGATGGCATGCTTAAAGGTTGCAATGTTGAATCCCTTGACATAATAAAGTTATTCGTTAATAAAAATTTTGAACTAGATTAGATTTCTCGCATGAGGTATATGATCGAGGAGATTAAAATTACATCCACTTTGATTCACCAGAACATTATAGTTCTCAACGAGTTGTTTTGCAACCATAACATTAAAGTCTTAGGTGAATCAAGTCTAACCGGTAAATCCTTAAACGATAGAACTATGGGATCTTGACAGGGTTTACCATCACCTCCCAACCAATTTTCAAAAAAAAATGGAAAAACAACCAAGTTTTAGCTATTGATCAATCAAACATTGACGTTTGACTCTTTTAATTGAAAGTTCTCTTTCCAATGGAAAGGGTAAATTAATCGTAGGGATTTGTGCCTATGGGAAGTTTTCATGCCCAAAATCTAAACTTTTAAGAGTGACTCTTTTAAAGTGAAATCTGACAAACTAATCTGCCTCCTGGTGATATTATTAATTATATATGCATTTCAACTAATTGTACTTTTATAGCATGCATAACTATGACTTTAAATGTTATCAGTGTGATGATGAGATGTGCAAATTCACCACTCGTAGCTTAAATCTAAGGGTGATGGGTGAATCCGAAAGAGGTACTCTTTGCCCTAACTACCCTTGCTGTAACGGTCATCTAGTAAGACAGGTACTCATCTTCCTCATGCGCTTTCTCTTAATCCATTCATTTTGGTGCAATTGGTAGCCTTGAAGTCTTGATATATGCATATTTGTAGTACAAAGAGGCAGATTTATACAGGCAGCTTTCTTTCTTCTGTTATGTGTTTGACCTTGAAAGGTTCATTGAAAAGGTAGGATTTCTGCTTTCTTTCCCATGATTTTGTTAGATTATTAAATTATTTCTATCCCATAAGCTTTTATGTCGGTTGGTTACCAAAGATTTAACATTCTTATCTCTGATTTGTCTGCACTAATTTACAAATTTCCACAGCTTGACAATAAATCCAGATTGGTAATTGAGAAGGATCTCGCGACCCTCCGTCCTATTGTTGAATTGGCTGCATCCGAGATACAAAAGCTACGAGATCGATGTGCATATGGCTGGGTGCAGCTGAAGGAGCTAACAATATCGGTGTGATCAGGTTTGATCTTTCCACATGATGCGTATTAGGTTGCTTTAATTTTATGAAGTGCATTATTTAAGTTATTGCAATGCTGTTGCTCCATAGCCATAAGGTTTGGGCACTACTAGCCTTAGTTAGATATGATGTTTTTCTCATATGTGAAGACCAAACCTGTCTTCATTTACTGGCATATAGATATATAGGCTTTGGCATTAACTTTGCTGTATCGTATGATGTTGATTTAAATTGTATTTCTTCATTTGTTGGCACTTATAGAAGATTTACATGTTATTTATTGCCTATTTATTTTTTGCATTCTGAATTCAAATTTTTTGGCATTTGAGAAAATTTCACCATTTTTTTGTAAAAACCTTTTTGCCTTTTTTTGTTTTTTAGTTTCATTGCAACGGTTGAACTCTTGTTAATTCCCCGTCGATCGTTCGCGATTAAGATTGAAATTGATTGAAATCTGATCCAAGATGGATTTGTTTTTCGAATCGGATTTTGGATTTCCTGATTAGTCATTTAAGTATTGACTTTTTAAAATATGTTGGATTGTTTTTTTTTTGTTTATATTTGGAGCATGAAGTTAATATAAAAATAAAGTAAATTAAGTCATTACAATTATCAACTAATCTTTGAAAAAATCAAATATCTTTCAAATAATTATTCATATAACGTAGTTACTAAATTATATCAAATAAACTTTGGGTAACTGTTGATTGAACTGATTATTATATATTTTATTTAGTTGAATATCACGTGGTAATTCTTTTAATATCAATTTGATAAGTCTTAAATGAGTGTGATCTTCGTTACAAATAAAAAAAGATCAAAATTTTAAAAAGATAATGCGTCTCTTTTAAAATGAATCTATTTGACATCCAGTACCAAACATAAACGAATTATATAAATTATCTTGTTTATCTTATGTTTTTAATTTAATTTGCTATCAAAAAAAAAATTTATGTATAATAAAACAGTAAAGGCAACGTATGGAAAGTAATAACTCAAATTATCCAATTTATTTCTAAAATTTGTTGTGGCATGCTTATTGTCTAATTTACATAGATATAGTGAAGCATAAGAAATTTTGATATTTTAATTATTTCACTAATATATTATAGGGATAATTAATTATATCTCACATAATTTAGTTTTATTTGTCTTATCCATACATTTTTAGTTAATTATGTTATACACACTCAAAATATTATAAAATTTTGCATATATATATTTTAACTTATTTTTATTATAATGAGTAATTATAATTTTTCAATAATCTAATTATAATTAGATTACAAAAAATTTGAGATATTCATCATATTATTTTACGAATATTTAAATATATTTTGAGTGAAAAATTCTAAAATTTTAATATTTAGGTGGCGGCAAATGAAGGAGATATTCGTGACGTGAATTGATTTTAGGACAAATCAATGCTTTAGTGTGGTATTGAGGAAGAGAAAATTATGTACCATTAAAAGTAAAAATATAATTTTAATGATTTATTCACAGAATATTTTTTTTCAAATAGATTTTGATTAAATTTTAACTTAAATGTGTGTATGTAAAATTTTGTAATATTTTGAGTGTGCATAGTGTAATTAACTAAGAATGGATGGATAAAACATAAATAAAACTAAATTGTGTGGCATGTAGTTAATTATCCTATTATTATAATATATAATAAGACCTGATGAACAAAATGATTTGAAAAAATCTATAATTTTTTAAAATATGGGAAGTAAATTACTTATGTTAAAAAATGTATATATACTTAAAAAAATAATTTTATTATATAATTTTGCAATACGTAGGATGAGATGAAAATCTTTTTAGTCTCTTGCCTAACAAATTTTATAAAATTTTCTTACGTGGTATTTGAAAATTTCAAACAATATAATAAGACCAGTAGGTAAGGGTGAGAGTTTGATTTGAAAAATGATGATCATTTATTTCGATCAAATTTTACTCGAGTATGTTTTTTAAATAAAAATAATATATCTTGTTTATATAATAAAGTTATTTATTATTTTTATAAATTGATCATAAGAAGTAATTATTAAAGTATGTATTGGTCAAGTTAATTGGTATGCTCGCTGCTTGAATTTCTTTAACATACTAAATTTTAAGTAATGTGAGATGCAAGTTTGCTCAATTAAGATTCAAGCCAGCTCAAAATTATTTTGAGCTCAAATCAAATTATAAGTTAACGAGCAGACATTGAGCTATACTTAACTCGAACTTGAATAGTTTTACCCCGACTAGTTGGACCGGAGGAAGGACAGAGAAATAAAAAAAAAAAGGTATGAGCAAATTAATGATAGGTCCCTATAATTTACTTATAATAATATTTTAGTTCACATTTGTTTGAAAACTCACTAAAGTCTCTATTCAAAATTGTAGGAACCTATTTTTGAAATATGAAAAAAATAAGTTCCTCTAATTTTGATTTGGGATTTTAAGTGATTTTTTAAAAAATATTAGAAACCTATTTTGCTTTGCTTTTAAGTTTGTATTTAAATTTTACAAATTTAAATGAAAAATTTTAAAAAATATTAAAGTTCTAAGTGAAATATTTTAAAATTTTAGATCAAAGTATAATTATACATTAATTATAAAAACTTATTAATAATTTGAACTAAGTTATTTTCTCTCAGTTGTTCTTCTACACTCACCTGTCGGTGATGGGATCACAGTATCATGGGCTGTGATTTCGAAGTGAAACTTATATACGATCTTCCGCATAAAGGCATTTATGCGACCGCAAAAATCCCTGATGGTTAACACACGGATTTTTGCGATTTTCATCGAAAAACTTGGGCCACCAGATCGCATATAATTATCGTGCGGGACGACGCATGTAAACCTGTTCTTCCGCGTGCAATTATTATGCGACTAGCGTGCGCTCTCCCTCTCATCAATTCCTGCGGATTCCGAACTATTTGAATCGCCTTCCATCGACCGACAGCTGCATCGAATCTCAACGGAGCGATGGGCCGCGGCGACGGCGTTCTCCAAGGCCATCATCACCTCCGGCAGCTTCGCTCCATCTTCGCCCTCTTTGGCATGGATTCCGGCGACGAGAACCACGCTCTGCTCTCGCTCTCCTACAACGAGTTCGAATATGCTCATCTGAACTTCGCATTCTCTCACAGAGAACAACTTCTTGCTTAAGCTCGCGCCTTCTGCTGGCCAGAAAACCAACTATAAATTACCAATCAATTAACGATTATAAAAAAGATGATTTTTTTATTAAAAGAAATATGAAATTGGACCTGTTGGAATTGAGCAGCTCCTTTCTGGATCAGATTATTGCTGTGAAGTTGTATACCATAAAGCGTTTCGTTTGCAGCTGTTAACCGATTACAAATTTTAATATTCTCATTGAAACTTACTGTTGATAACAAAAATAGACTGTTTTTAGACGTGGAAATCGGTAGGACGGAAAACCACGACGCCACACTCTGGGCGACTTCAAAGTGAGCTCCACTAGTCGAAAAAGAGTATTACACAAATAATAATAAGGGTTCTTGAGACAGATCAAGAACCCTAAAAAGGAGAGAGAAGAAAAAAGGTCGCCTCTTTTTTGTTGGGTTACAATTTATAGCCTGAATTTCTTACGACTCTGACGTGTGGGATGGCCTGAGAAGCTTCAAGGACTATCCCTCTATCCTGTAGACCGCCGGCCATGCTGGTACGGATGTACGACGCCTACTGTAGATCATACCTCTTTTAATGACGCGCGGGGGGGCCCATTCCGCGTCCTATCGAGCGGTCCGTATTGGTACGGATGTTCGACTTGGAGGCTCTTCGACATGGAGACTCTTCGTCTTGATGTTTTTCGCCTTCGGAGAGATTATCTGCCTTTCGCCTTGACCGTTCATCTGGTCACTGGGGCTGCTTTCCACGTGTATGCTCCAGATGCCGCTTTGCAGATCATGAGGTAACATGCCCCCTCCCGCGAGTCTCGAGGCGAGCATTGATGCGCGAGCTAGCTCACGTGGTCGCCACGAGCGGGGTGGCCCTTTAAAGCACCTGCGGCTCCCCTCCTTCGAAGAAATTTTTGGTCTGGAGAGGATGGCGTTTTATAATGACATGACTGAAGACGTGGTTGATGTGGTTGACGAAGTCCTGCTCGCAAGGCGGTCGCGGGAGGAGCTTGCCGTCTGTCGGAGGCCCATAGTCCCAAAGGGGGCCTCGAAAAGGCCGCGAATCACCTTCTCCAGTTCGGGGAGGGCCCCCGCCGAACAAGGGAGGTCGCGAGGTTTGGTAATCGCGGCTCCACGGCCAACTGTCGGGCCTGGCGCTGGTGTTCGAGTTGTAATCCCGATGGAGGGCACCGGCATTGTGGGGGGCGACGGGGCCCAAACTTCGTTGGGGGTGGTCCCGCCGTCGGTCGACCCCATTGTCCCTGCGGCGAAGGAGGCGGCGCCCAAGCTCGGGGAGTCGGTTGCGCCGGAGCGGTCTGACGACTCGGTTGGGGAGGCCGTCTCTGCGGAGGGTACTGGCGAGACCCCAGGGTCGGGCTCGAATTCCCCTCGGAGGGGATGACATTCAAGCGCCCCCCCGGAGGGGAAGATTGCAGTGTGCCTCCCCCATCTGCGGGGAGGGCTCTTCCTCCCTTTCCAGCCGGAGTTCGTGAACGTGTTCAACTACTTCGGTATCGTTCCGATGCAGCTCCCGCCGAACTCCATGACTATGATTTATTGTCTCATCAAGGAGTTGCGGCGACGAGGGGTTCCCTGGGATATCAAGATCTTCAAGGGGGTTTTTCACTGGGAGGCCAACCCCCGTCTTCATGGATGCTTCGTTCTGAAGGGGAGGCGTTGTCCGGTTTTTAAGGTCAAGGATACCGACTTCGCCGATTGGTACAAGCGGTACTCTTCGTCGCTGCTGGCGAAGTTAGGTACAATATCCCCAGGAAGGTTGGTGATGCTAGGTTTCTGGGCGACGGTGTTGGCTTCGAAAACCCCCACTTCCGGGTCGTGGACGAGATCCGGAGGCACGTCCACGACGCGGAGGATTATTTGTGGGAGTTGGAGGACGAAGTGCGGGATTATACTGGTAAGTGGTTAACTTTAGCCCGTGTTTTCGATCTAGGATTGACGCCTTTTTGCAAGGCTCTCGAATCTCGAGTTGGGGTGGTTTTGCCTCCGTCAGATTGAGCGCAAGAGGTTTCTCCACGAGCGAGGCAGCCCTTCGACACGCCCAGGTCAGGGGAGGAAGGCTGCTGAAGGTGCGTCTTCGGCGACGGGCAGCGAAGATGACTTGGCGTATATAGATAGTGTCTAGGTTAGCAACAGTGCCGAAGAATACAATAACGATGCTTCGACAGAGGCCGACGTCCAAAGGGAGATGACTTCCGCCGAAGGAAGTGTCGAGAGGGTCGGCGAGGATCGAAGTGCTGAGGCAAGCAGGCCGAGTACGGTGGCCGCGCTCAGTTCTCGATGTGTTGATGTCGTGAGGGTGGTAAGTTCCTTCGACTCCCTCACTTTGACTCCTTTTCTGACATCCCTGACGATGTTTTTACCTCAGCTTGGCCGAGAAGTGATGGCGCAGGAGGAGCGAGCGAAGGAGGCGGAGCTCAAGCTCGGCGAGTTGGACAGTCGTTGTCGCCTCGCCGAAAGGCGGCTTCGGTCTGCGATGATGGGGCTCGAAGAGTCTGCCCGCCGAGAAATCGAATTGCAGCGCTTGCTTGAGGAATCTTTGGACCAAAATCGCGAAGGTGTTCGCGAAGAGGTGATCGCCGAATTTCAGAGGTCACTGGAGTTCAAAGCCATCATCAAGGAGGCGTTGGAGAGTTCAGTCAACCTGCTCGGTTCCGCGCTTCTCGATCGGGGGATGGTGAGGCATGAAGACCTCGAAGGGCTGGACATGGCAGAGTGTATTAGGTCGCGAAGCCAGTCATACAAGTGCGCTTATTTCAACATGTCGGTGGAAAGGCTCGATCGACAGTTCGCCTTCGTGTCCACCATGAAGGTGGTTGTCCCCCCCCACTGCGACTGAGTTGGCAAGGATGGCGGAAGCTGCCGAGCAGGGTTCACAGATGGAGTCAGAGGAGGATGTAGGGGAGGCACTTGCTGTGTCACCCCTTCGAGTGCGGGATCCTCTGGAAGCAGTTCCTCGAACTCCTGGTGCTGACACTGAAATAGACTCAGCCTCTCTGAAGCTTCGAGAGGGAATAATGATTTGTAGGTTTTAGATTGTAATTCGAGTTTGTAATAGTTTTTGTGAAATGTCTAATAATAATGTTCTTTTGATTTTTTATTGTGAAATGACAGCCGATGTTTGGATGGCTTGACATTTCGAGGGGGCCTAGGACTTCGAGAAGGGGATTGCTCTTTACTACCAGTCGCGTAGGCATAAGTTTTTGGAGAGCGCCTAGGACTTCGAGAAGGGGATTGCCCTTAACTGTCAGTCGCGTAGGCGTAAGTTTTTGGAGAGCTCCTAGGACTTCGAGAAGGGGATTGCCCTTGACTGCCAGTCGCGTAGGCGTAAGTTTTTAGAGAGCGCCTAGGACTTCGAGAAGGGGATTGCCCTTGACTGCCAGTCGCGTAGGCGTAAGTTTTAGAGAAGCCATTTGGTGATACTTCGCGCTGCAACCATGTTTGTGAATTGAATTACAACGTTCATGAATAAAATTTTCTGAGATCATTGTCGTTCCATGTCCGCAGAAGGAGGGTCCAGTCTTGTCTTGCGAGCTTGTAAGTGTTCGGTCCGAGCGCATTGCGAATTATGAACGGGCCTTCCTAATTGGAGTCGAGCTTTCCAGGAGGCATGTCTCTCCCGGCGGTGGTTTTTAGTTTTAGGACTAGGTCGCCTTCTTCAAGTGACCTCCATCGTATGTGCTTGTTGTAGTTCGTCATGATGCGTCTTTTGTGTTCAGCCTGGCGAAGTGTCGCTAGTTCTCTCGTTTCTTCAAGGACATCTAGCTCGAGTCTTCTACTGCTGTCGTTTTGTTGGCGCCATTCGGGAAGTTGTTGCAGCTCAAAGTTACTGGCGTCTTCGACTCGGGGGGAGTATATCTCCAGTTCGACTGGGATGAGTGCCTCTCCGCCAAAAACCAGGGAGTATGGCGTTCGACCCGTTGCGACTGTCGATGTGCAGTTAAGTCCCCAAATGATGGCTGACAGCTCGTCGGCCCATGAGGATCTGGCGCCTTCGAGCCTCCTCTTTAGTGCTTTGAGAAAGTTCTTATTGGTAGCTTCAGCCTGACCGTTCGACTGGGGGTGACGAACTGAAGCAAAATGAAGGGTGATGCCGTTCTCAGAGCAAAGGTCTCGAACGGGACGACCTGTGAAAGCGGTTCTGTTGTCGCAGACTAAAGAAAGGGGAATTTCGAATCGGCAGATGAGTTGTGTCCAGATGAAGCTTTTGACACCTGAGCTTGTCGGTTGTGCCATCACTTTAGCCTCCACCAATTTAGAAAAGTAGTCGGTTGCGATTAAGGCGTGTCGCAGGTTTCTACCGAACTTAGGGAAGTAAGGTGGAGGAGAAAGAAAGATACGATAAATTATCTAATAAAAAGTGTAATATTCCAAATGAAAATTATAGGGATGGATCACATTAAATAGACTGCAAGCCTCAGTGACCTTCAAGAATTCAAAATTGGTAAGAAAATTTCTTTAGGATGATTTAAAACCAAGAACATAATAAAATGAAAGCTAAAATCTCAAGGATTCGAGTATAATTGACCATTCTATTTTTTTTTTCAAATTTATATTATGAAAGTTACTTATTTGTTAAAAAATTTAATAAAAGTATTTAGGGAGAGAATAGAAAATTTACATTTGTTTTTTATTAATTAAAAAAAACACCTGACAATCTCAAGAAAGAAAAAAAAAATTATGTTATTTATATTCAAATTATTAAAAATATGTATAAAAAAATTATTATTTATGTTCAGTCATAAAGAGTTGACTAAAACTTTTTCTATTACAATTAAATTACACTAAAATTTAACTGTAAGTCAATATTTCTTTACATTAATTATAAAGTCTTGACTAGAAATATTTAAAATAAAATATCATAGCATATGCTTTTCGCATATAATATTCTCCTTATTAATAATATTAGAGATGAGGATAAAGCGACACTAAAGCTATAAAAAAATAATTTAAAATATAAATTTTTTTGTCTTAGCACATTAAAATTGAATTTATAGTATAAATTTAGCCAAAATAAAAATAAATATTAGAAAGGTTACAATTAATGATCAAATTATCAAGATAAGCCGACAATTTAGACATCTTGAATCAATTATACAAAATAATTATAAAATAAATACTGATATTATTAGCAGAATACAATAAAGATGGATAAAATAAAAGAATGCATCTGATTTATCATAAAAAAAATTCGCTCAAACTTAAAGGTATATTTTCTAGAATAATTGTAAAAATCAGCAATACTATATAGTACTGAATACTAACATACAAAGCAATAACAGAAATAAGATAAGTTGTAAAAATAAAAATGCAAAGATAGATGACTGAGCATATATAAAAGGATAAGATGAAAAATAAATATATCCGTAAGTAAGTTGGAGCAACCTCCATTTTATTCCAGAAAGAGTCAACTTAAATAGTTTAGACACAAATAATAAGAAAATAGAAGTTTCACTAAAGAAATTAAATTATTAGATCTTATATTAAAAGAGAAATAGAAAAGTCAAAAAAGACATAATGCAAAACTATAAAGAATAAGCGTACTTAGAGCTAAATGAAAAATTTATCATTTGATAGAGTGCAATGGAGACAAAAGATTCATATAATCAATCCCATCTAGTGGGATAAATACTTGGTTGTTATTATTGTTGTATATTTCAAATTAAAAGAGCACAAGCATGCCAGAAAAAAATCATGCAGAACAATCCAACTTCCTTTTCCGTAATATACCGTAAAAATATTTGTTTAATTATATTAAAAGAATATTTGATTCGATGCAATATAGATGTGTTATTTAAATATTAATGCAATCTAGCTACCCATATTATCTCTAGATTATTGTATCATTCATTGATTCAATGTTATCTTAATGTTATGTTATTTAGAGAAGACAATTGTTTAGTTTAATGACATCTACGAATAATCTTCTATTAAATTATAAAATTATTAATCAAAAGATGACATCTAAATGTCATAACATCTAGATTGCATAACATAATACTAAGATAACAATGAACCAAACGCCCCCTAAAAGAAATGTTACAATTAAGATATTTTTATTACCCCAAACTTAACTAAGGCGGCGTTTGATTCGATATCTTAATGTTATGTCATGTTATCTAAATGCATCTTTTAATTGACTATTCTACAAAATTTTAAAAGATTACCTAAAGATATTGTCAAACTAAACAACTATTTTCTCTAGATAATATTACACTAAAATAACATTAAACCAAACGCCCCCTAATTCCTTCGACTAATTCCTCTCTATCCAGCTTGGAAAATCAATTCTCTAAGGAGGCGTTTGGTTCGATGTTGCTATCTAGAGAAAATAATTATTTGGTTTAATAACATCTATAAATAATCTTCTAAAAATTATGAAATTATCACTCAAAAAATAACATCTAGATATTATATCATCTAAATAATATGACATGACATTAAAATAACAATGAATCAAATGCCCTCTAAATAACATGTCATAACATCAAAGATAAAATTGAACCAAATGCCTAAGGTTCCCTAAGTATAACTTCGCACAAATCTACCGCAACTTTCTGGATAAGCAAAACATTTCTTATTTCAATACTACACAAAGTACATAAAAAAGGGACTAATTATGTATGCAATACATTGCATCCTACACAAACAAATAGAAAATCACAGAAATTAAAAACCAGTAGTACTCTGTATTTCTTCTATGTTTTAGGGTAAAGTCAATATTGTCAATTTGACAACATTCAATTACATTACTAAATAAAAACAAGTGAAATAGAACGCTCACAGGATAATGGCAGTCTACAGGTGAGTCTGACCATCAGCGCTGAAGTTTCGACTTGCGAACAGTTTACTATTAGTTGAAGAATCCTCCTTGAGCCCGTCCCTTTGAACTTGTTGCAGCAGCTTGTTCGAAGTATTTCGTGGAAACTTACGAACAGCTTTCATGATGATTTACCTACACATGAATTATTCCACATTGGTATTCAATAAGAATGGGTATTTATCAGTTTAATATAATTTATCGGAGAAAATTTAATCAGATATATTGGAAGCATTGATAAAAAATTTAATAGCATTCAGGTAGGTATGATTTTGAGGAGACTAATGAAAAGAGTAAAATAATTTTGGAGTTTTTCTTAACTTATGATTTT
>JAEMOT010003266.1:119637-157726 GCA_019297695.1 Apostasia ramifera | reverse complement strand
AGGGTATAATGGTAATTTTTATATTTTTTAATAATAAAAAAATAAAAAAGGGACCCAGATAATTTTTGAAAACCTAGGGACCCCGATGATATTTTTAAAAACGTGGACCTGTGTGATAATAACTCTTAAACTCAGGGACTTGGGTGAAATTTACCCTTTTTATTGCTAATAAAGATCGTAAAGTCATTCCAAGTAAATGTTTGATTACCCAACATCAATTAATGATCTTAGATTTTAAAATAAAGAAATAGAGAAGAAATAGTCAATCAAAACAATGCTCTCGGGTTCGATGGTGAAATCTAAATTTTAAGGTTAACTTTGAATAAAAGAAAATATAATTTTGCCTACTAAGACAATCGCAGTGAGCACGACAATAAGAAATAAAGGCTCTCGGTGTTGAAGATGGAAGAAGGATAAAGGTGAAGCTAAAGTTTCAAATTTTTTGCGATTGATTCATTTTCATAAGGCTCAAAGGCAATAAAGGAGAAAGAAATTTGATTTAGCTTGGTTAATTTAAAATTTTAACTTATATGAGATAAAATTTTAATAATAATAACAAATAAATTATTAGTTTTATTAGATAAAATTTTAAATATTAATAAAAAGAACAAAAAAAAGATAGATGTATCTATAAGTTTTATTAAAAAATATAATATTAATAAATAAATTTACTATTAGCATTAAATATATTCAATTCAATCCTATATGTGTCCTAAAAATATCCTAAAGCGTTCCAAAATGTCATGCATGTCCAAGAAGTGTCTTTTAATTTTTTTTAATATTATTTTATTAGGACATGCCATGTTGTGTGTCCGGCGCAGTGTCCTAGTGTGTCCGTGTGTCTAACACGAATACGACGTAATTTTTTGAAGTATCTATGCTTCATAGATGAGCAGAAAAAAAAAAGCAAGGGAGGAAAAGAGGTAAGCCTGCCAGCAGACCAGCTCATTTGCATGGTTTTAGGAACTGTTGTTCCCTGCAGCAAATCCTAGGCATTACCATCAATGATCACTTATTTAAGTATATGTGAATAACATTAACTTGCAAGGGATGAAATAAACATTTTGCTCCATCAGACTTGGCAGGGACATATTCCCTTGCCAACCATCTTTTGTTCCTATTCCAGATCAACAATCCATGGAATTTTTCCCTTTGTGGATCAAATGTTATTCTAGAAGGCAGGTAGGTTTATGTTAATTTGCATTAACCTGATGACAAAGATCCCTGTGGGATTAGAGTTAATAAAAATCAATTTAATCCATGTCGGTCAAAATTTCCAAAGGATGTGTCTTAAAACCATATCTGTATTCGGCTTAATCTACCTTTAAGCAAGAAACAAACAAGGTATATACAAAAAGACCTTGACGTAATTTTTGAATCTCAAACCTCGTCCTTTCAGAACTCCTCATTTATTACAGGAATCCAGAAATTTTCCAATCTTAACAAAAAATTGCATTGCAGTTCTGATATTTTTTAATATTATAAACACTAGACATCATTGAATAACTTGAGGTGTTCCTAACAACACACAATTTCCTCTTCTAAATATGTAGTAGTTTTACAAGGCACCTTACAAGTTGTAGGCCAGATTTAATTGCAACATGCTTATGAAGAATTCGTCATTAAAGTAGAAGAATACTGCTCCAGAAGCTCAGCTTCTTATTGACATGGTGATAAAGAAGGAAATCATCACATTTGGAAGAATCCCGATGAGCAAAAAACGGCGATCAACAGATATAATAATCACACTTAAAAAAATCAAATTTTTACTATAATAAATAGATAAGAATATAGCAGGAAGAATTCTTGCTCTAGGAAGAGTTGAACAGCAGATATAACACTAACATAATCAGAATCAACATGAAGTAGTTAGGAACTTAGATCATCTTATCACATGCTATGCATCTTAGGTAGTATGGGAGAAGTGTCTCACCTGCCCAACACTCTTTTCTACATTCACACTCACCTACTAAACATCTCCCTTCTATATGAGCCCCTTCCTATGGATCATTCAAGACACAAGCTTTCTCCATAAGCTCTCCAATTTGTAGATCACTCAACTCTCTCCACCCCATCCACCCCTATCTCTCTCTACTTTAACCATCACATCCCACCTCCATTCCTTCTCCAGTAAGTTTTCCTACACAAACAAGTGTCAACGAAAGACTGATATCAACTATCAAAAATAAGCAAGCCACGCTAGTCATCTCTATTTGTTTTATCTCTATACTTTTCCCTACCTAGTCTCATTTCGTGAAGAATACCAACAAGTGCTGGCTCCACTTACAAAAAATATTATAGAAGTCCGAGGCTTCATAAAATAAACTTTCAAACTTAAATGACATTGTATCATAAGAATTTATGAGAATAATAAGTTCATATCTAGTGATCTTTATGCAATAATAAACCTATGAATGCATGATTTTTGAGTCTTTGAACTAATAATTCATATGAGTTATCTAAGTTTCTAAGAAAATTTCAAATACTCATCTCCTTGATGATAAATAAATATCAAATCTAGAAATCAAGCTATAGTTGTTGATCCTCAAATTCCATCTAAGGCTAAATACCTTAATTTATACTAAAATCAAGTTTTTTTCCAGCTTTGAAAATTTCTCAATTTGGCCTACGAAAGGCCTCTACAAATCTCCTAAGAAATATCCTACTTTAAACACCTACTAAATTTATCTTGCTCCTGCAAGAGCCTAAATTGATGGGTTAGAGTCATTAAGGATTGTATTAGTAGTCCTTACGAGAAATTTAATATCTCGAATAACACAATGGTCCCTTAAATGACAACTAAAAGGAACCATGCTTTTGTAAAAGCTTACGAAACTGCATTGATAAATATGTCAAAGTATATAACTCCTCGAATAATATGTCTTCATATCTATGAGATTATAAGTTCTTTATAAAACGATAATATCATTAATTAAATCATAGTCTATTTCAGACTTCATAATGCTTACCTCTAAACAAGGCACACCTATCTCTAAAGAAGGCACATGCCTTCTGTCTCGCATTTCTAAATGGTATAGGTAAAGACCTACTTAAAGGTTGTGATTTTGATTAAGCCTGAATTCCTTGACATGATAAAGTCATTAGTCAATAAAAATTCTAAACTAGACTAGATTTTTCACATAAGACATGTCATCGAGGAGACTCAGATCTCATCCATCTTGATTCACTAGAATGTCCGAAAGAACCAATAGTTCTTAATGCGTCATTATGTAACCATAACCTTAAAAGCTTAAGTGAGTCAAGTTCAACTTGCAAAACCCTGAATGATGGAACTACGAGATCTTGACAAGGTTTGCCACCATCTCCCAACTAATTCAACCCTAAAAATAACTTAATTTATTGACCAAACAAATACTGATATTTGGCTTCTTTAATTGAAAGTTTTCTTCCTAATGAGAAGGGACAATTAATCATAAAGGCATGCACCTATAGGAAGCCTTTATACCCAGAATCTAAAAACTTCTTGGTAATTCCTTTAAGGTGAAATCTGGAAAATTAATCTATCTTATGGTAATGTAATTGACTATATATGCATTTGAACTAATTGTATTTTTAGAACATGCATCATCACAATCATAGTTAAACTATACATTTCACAAGATAATTAAAATAACAGAAAAAAGTATCACCTAAAGTGCAAAAAAATCAGCTGGTTGTAGAAAGATGAATAGCATAAAGCTAATGTGAACAAAAGCCATTTGACAATTAGTGCCTGTAAAACAGCAGGAATATGCAAATCATTAACTGATTCTGTTAGTAACATTACCATCAATCCCACTATTTATATCAACATCCTCATAATCTTCCTTGAGCTCCAACTCTGGCAGTGGATATTCATCAAGGACTATCCCAGCTACACCGAGGGGATCATCTAGCTCTTCTGGTGTGTAAACTGATGAAAGCTGTCCTGAATATAGTTGCAAATACTAACCAAAAATTATTGTGCGGTTCTAAATGATATTGTTGAGCTATAATTATTGAAGCAACATCAAAACAGTCCATAAACAAAAGATCCAGAAATCTAATGTATGAACCTAAAACAAATGAGACAGGGAAAGGGATGTAAGACCTGGAAATGAAGGAGAAGCACGCAAATTTGGAAGCCCATCTGTTTCATAACCTTCCTCATCGCTCTACCAAAATAACAGAATAAACAAAATCAGCTCAAAGATGCATAGCTGCTCATCATAAAATTGACGTAACGACTATGAAGCATGGACGTTTCAAAAAATACGTTGTGTCCGTATTGGACACGCAGGGACACGCAATGACACGTGAGGACACGCGGGAACACCGTGTCAGACACGCCATATGGCTTGTCCTAATAAAATAATATTAAAAAAAAACTAAATGACACTTCTTGGATAAGCGAGTACACTTGGGATACTTTAAGATACAATATATTTTTGAGGCACAAGACACTTCTGAGACACATATAAAATAAAATTGAATACATTTAATATTAATATTAAATTTATTTACTAATATTATATTTTTTTAATAAAACTTATGGATATATATCTACCACCTCTTCATTCTTTTTATTAATATTTAAAAAAAAATATTGTTAAATTTTATTTAAACAAATTAAAAATCTATTTACTACTATTATTATTATTAAAATTTTAACTAATATAAGTCAAAATTCTAAGCTAACAAACTAAATTAAATTTTTTCCTCCTTTGCTGCCCTCGAGCCTTACGAAAATGAACCAATTATAAAAACTTCGTAGCTTCACCTTTATTATTCTCTCATCCTCAACATTGACTCTTACTTCCTCTTACTGTCATGCTCACTGTGATTGTTCTAACAAGAAAAATTATATTCTCTTATTTTCCCATCCACTTTACAAAGTGAACCCTAAATTTACATCTCAAATCTCTTTTATATCAATAATATTTGTTCTCAAGTTCTCATTTTGATCCTATGAGATTTCAGTGCTACTCACAAATTATTAACACTTAAAAATTTAAACTTGTACTATGTTTTATGTTTTTTTTAAATATGAATTATTAATTTTATTATTATTATATTTGGAGTGTCATGTCATGTTCGTGTCCTATGTTTTGAAAAATCATTGTGTCATCATATCACATCGTGTCGTCATGTCACGTCGTGTCGTCATGTCACGCGTGTCGTGTCTCCGTGTTCTCGTGTCGTGTCCGTGCTTCATAGCGTAACGAATAATAAAAAAATATTTCCGCATCATCCTACTACAGGAAAACAAGGCAAGCCTTAGAACATGACCGAACATTAGGTTAGAGATCACAAGCGAGAATACGGTTATAAGCTCTTTGTAAAGTAGGGACAAAACAATCCAGACTACCCTCCTATCAACTATAATGGCAAAAAATTATTGGAGTAGGTATGATTACTTAAGGAAAAGAGTTCATGGTAACACAGTCATGGCCTCCGTTCTTCAATACAAAAAATGAATAATAAATATTTAACAGATTTTCGAAAATGATAGAATGCTTGTTTAACGTAGAAGCTTCAAAGGAATAACAATAGAATGTATAGCATCACTGACAAAAATTTAGTATTATGTTTAACGCATGATATGCAACTTTCAGATAAATTAATTATATAAAAGACAGCCTAAAATTTCACAGCATACCATAAATGGTGATTCCAACTTTGAGATTGGCACACCAGTGGCTGATGCCATTATCTCTGATAAACTTCGGTTCTTTGAAAGATTAAGTTCATCTTTGACAGACCACAAATAACCTTCCATTTCCTCTATTCCATCGTTAGCCCATTCATAACACTGGTTTATTTCTTCATTGGTTAATTTGCCTTGCAACACTGACTTATTATTCAAGCTGGCACCCTTTGATACCCCAGAAAGGAGAGGTTCCTCTGTAGGAAAAAGATTTGGCACTGCTTTTCCCTCTTTCCCACGTTCCATGGGGTTCCTTTTAACTTGATTGCCATGCATTGCAGATTTTGGCTTCAAATCCACCTCTTTTGACATGCCACCTGAAGGTTCTTTCATACTTTTAAGGTCTGCCAAAGCCTTGCGCTCTTTGCCAGCAGTCTTAGCTGGCTTCAGCATTTCAGGCTTCATCCTAACAGTAGCTTTTCCTAGAAATAACAGTCAATGTAATGCTGAGATTTCTATTACAGTCAACTAATTTAGCAATGCAATTAAAGCCAAGAATACCTCCACCAATGTGCACATTCTCCTTGTGAACCGATGCAGCAAATGGAGTACTCATCTTGCCTGACCAACTACAACAACCTTAAGCTCAAGGCAAAAAGGGGGAAAAAGGGCAAATTATCAACAGAAATAGGCTTAAATCAACAAAATTAACTGAATACATTGATTTTACGGTTTAAAGGAACCTTTCAAACTTTCATTTTCCTACCAAAATGAGTTGGAAGTAGTTAACAGTCAGCATTGCGTGGTATTCACAAACTAAATGCAAACTCACGTCATATGGCATCATGCGCTCAGTTAATCTAGCTTAGTCCGGGGTATTAAAAGATCAAAATAACAACCTTAGTTTCCATTCTGAACAGAATATTTTAGAACCACAAAGTCTACATGAGAAATTCATGAGTTGTCACTTGTCAGGCACGGACATGCTTAATATAGCCGTTGTTAGCTTCAATGCAGCATCCAGGTACAAGGCTTAACAAGCCATCAATCATTGAAATGCATGAATATGATAAGATCTAATAAGGTATGCTATTTCAGTACAAAGACAGAAATGCAGAATGCAGAAACAAATTGGAACTGGTTATAAAAAAAGCAAAAACGGGTAGGATTTTCTTCTAGAACTAGCACGTCTAACCACGAGCAACCATGCAACAACAGAGCCGAAAGACGTCCAAAACCAAGGCAGTGCATAAAAACGAAAAGGTTTAAAAAACATCAATTGAAAATAACTACAACAGAAAAACTGTAACTGCTTTCGAATTTTGCTTCCCCTTTTCTCTGATTTCTCCACTAACCCGTATCCCCAACAACTTCCCCGACATCTCATCTCCCATCTCTCACTTATCGCAAACCTCCACATTTCAGTTAACATCTTTAACTACCAATCTCTTCCCTCTCCTGCAGTAACAGTGTCAGAAGAAGAGAAGGAGAGATTCAACAGAGTAGATTAGGGTAGAAGGATGACGTTGAAGTAGGCAACAAAGTGCAAATGTATGGCGTATCAAAAATGATAAAAAGAATAAGATAAACGGAGAATAATGGAGAATGAAGAGAAAGAAGAATCATGATGGAAAACCTGTAACAAAAAGATGTCCGGGAGATCCGCGAGACGACCGGCAAAAACAAACTAGTCCGCACCGGCGCAAAAAAGCTGCCTTCGAGCGAGGGTTAGGGTTCAGGCTGTGAGCGCTGCCGGCGACGCGGCAGGGACGTGGTTTGAATTATTCGGAAATAGACAACTTTATTCGATATGAAAAAAAAAATAATTAATAATTAATGGATACAAACCTGCAGTACCAGACTCGGGACTTGACTAGGTCGACTCGACTCGACTCGACTCAACTCTACTCGGTCGACTTGACAGGATTAATCGACCATAAATTTGCACAATATCAATAATTAAAAAATTAATAATGTAAAGTTTGCTAACTTCTCGAAATTCACCTTAAAAAAAATTGAAATAACAGATTAGCGATCGAAGAGGGTATAATTATGTTAAACCTAAATCCTTCTCGACCCACGTGAAGTTAGGGCATGTAGTGGGTCACAAGCATAATTTAGAGACGAGTCAGAGCCGATTAAATAGGTATAGGTACAAATTACTAGACCTATATAGAACTCTAAAATGCCACTCCCAATCTAACCGTTGGATTAAGTTAATCTACACTGTCCATACTAGGAGGGGCCATTTATAAATAGAAGAATTTATTAGGTTTGAAAACATAACAAGAAGCAACCATTTGTCTTTCATAATTTTTGAATGAAAAGGCCAGGAGGGGTTATGCACGTAAATATTTGAAATCCAATTGTCTTTCATAAAATAGTTTTATTAATTTTGTGCATCATTATTTATAGCACATTTATCCTAAAATGTGCCCAAAAAGTACTCAAAATGGGGAATTAATCATTTGTTTAGTTTATGCTCAAATTAATTGTAATTAATTTTTTTAATTTTTTTATAAAAAAATATAAATTTTTTTAATATATATATATATATATGATGAAAAATAAAATTAATTAATTGTAAAAATATTAAATAAAATTAGTTAATATATTGAAAATTATATAAGTTATTTTATTTTATTTTTTAAAAAGTTACAAATAACTTGGATACTAATCAAACGAAGGCTGCCCTGTTTGGTGCGAGGACTAAATCAGAATCAAAATGATAATAAATAAAAACTTTTAATCATTCTACGTAAATTCTAATATAAAAAAAATATTATTTTATTTTACATACTCAATAATTTTTAATAAAAAAATTAATTTTATTTTACATCCTAGACCAAAATACTCGATTCGAATATTTTGATTTAGAATGTGAAATAAAGTATATATTTTATTAAAAATTATTGAGTATGTGAAATAAGATAATATTTTTTTATATTAAAATTTATGTAGAATGATTAAAAAAATTTTATTTATTATTATTATTGTTATTTTTTAAATTAACATCACTTTGACCCTGATTTGGTCCTCACGCCAAACAGGACAAGTGTACGACAAATAATATGCATGGTAGTTTAATTAAATATTTCTTGGTGTGTGATGCTGGCATGCAAAATAACCTTAAGAACTGAGAATCAAACAGAATGAATCAATTAGGTTTAGTACTAAAATTTTTTGAACTGAATATTTCGATTTGATTCTAGATTCTAATATTCAAAAATTAGAATTGAACAAAATAATTAATCTAATAATTAGTAACCATTAATTTACCAATTTTATAATAGTCAGAAGTGATTTAATTTTTTTAAATATCAAGTTTAAGATATATATTATTTTCTTGAATAAAAATATTTTTTGATTTATTAATTTATTATATTTTTATTAATGTTATTATTTCAAAATTTTTTAAAATAAATATGTATAAAAAATATCTCATTCAAATTTAATTAAACATTTTCTCATGATATTCATAGTTAAGAGAATTTAAATTCCTTTATACATAATATAAAATATAAAAATATTCAATTAATCTGTTGCCAAGCAACAAGTAAGAACCAAAAATATATACTAGACTCAAAAACAACTCTCTTTTATTCTGGCACGACTAATATTTTTAAGCTGTCATTTCTGTAACTAATACTTGGTTTCCGACCGACCGACTAACTTAAAAGTTTAAACTTATACGTTATCACTCGACAATAATTTTACAATAATTTTTTATTCTTAATTATATTCTCTTGGTAGGCAAACTTATTTAATTTGCATTATGGAGTTTAATATATATGTATTTTTTAGAAAAATTCAGAGCAATAAGACTTGACCCATTGCCATCAGATTTAGCTCGTATATCTACCATACATACCATCTGGTCCTGTTTGACAATAGGCTAAAAATCATGGCTAGAATTAGCCATAATCAAAATCTTAAATTTATTTTAAAAAAACTTAAAAAATTATTTTATATCTCATCTCACATAAATTTCAACATTAAACAATCACTTTATTTCACATCCAACACAATTCTCAATAAATCAATCAATTTTATTTCACATTCTACACAATTTTTAATATAACCAACTTACTTTATTTCACATCATACACATTTTTTTTTAAATAATTAAAAATTCTAATCAAATCTTTTTTTTTTCTTTTATAACAACACTTCCATATTTAATTACACAAACCACACGCATATAAATAGATCGCAGCTTCATATATTACATAATAAAGATGAGAGCTATAGAGGAAATCTTCGGCGACAAAAGTTCATCACCTTAACGGAAGAGTTGGCATTGCTTGTCTGGCGTCACAATAAGAACCCCAGGTTTCTCTACATGAAAAAAAAAATTGAGTAAAATTTAGTAAAAAAATATGTTCTATGCTCATATATAAAAAATCAATTTAACATAATCGTTAGATATCATCATGTCTTTCCTATCAATTAAAATCATTCAACTCCAATAGCGATCGCTTTAGATTTTTCTCCTTGTAGTTTGTTGTAAATAGCTGTGTAGCACCAACCCTTTCGAGCTCTACTACACGTCCATCTTCCACAAAACTACAAGCTTAGTTCATTTCAATGGTTGTATTATGCAGGTTAGCTTCTCTTCTGGAATCATCAGAATCTAGCACACTGGTTGCAACTAGTTATGAAGCATCAAAGTTATTTTGTGCTTGGCACTAATGCCCCCATCCAAAGCATCCACATCCATCTCTAGGTCGACCCAAGAGGTTTATCCATCATCGGCACACTGGATGACTACCATCGACTAGCGGAGAAGTGCCACTCTTGTTCTTCTAGCCCTTCACCCAAGCTTCCCTGGTCCAGTAGAAATTATTGCATTCGAATAAACTTACATATAGGATGTTAGACAGTCTATAACTATGCAATGCATACAGAGGTGGAAAGAGGTTTTGCATGGTATGCTGCTGTTTTAATATGCAGCTACATTTTTTAGCTATGTACGGGAACTTTTCAACCATGTAGGGATATTTTTTCAACTATGTAGAGCCTACGCATGGGGTATTTTTATGCTACAAGTAGCAATAACTTACTATTCGCTCTCTACCCTTTATTTTGTAACTTATATCAAAAATACCCTACAGAAATATTTCAGATTTTATGTAGCTGAAAAATATTTCTATTTAGCTAGAAAAAAGGCCTTACGTAATTAAAAAATGTCCTTACTAAAAATGCTTGTGTAGTTGTTGAAAAAGGACCCAACTTGTCTGAAAATGTAGCTATATAGAAAACAACGAGTCAATACATCATTTCCCTTTCCTTCTACTTGTAGGTCACACTTCTGCATGTGTCGCACGATTATAAGTTGCCAATCATCCCACTTGTTTTGTTGCTTGAATGCAATAATTTCTCCCGATCCAGACTACCCAAAGATTCTAGGTGCAATGCTAAAATTCTTTTGGGTTGGGGAAGGTCAAAACTACCTGTAACAGCTCACAAGTTTTTTTTTACTTTTTTGTTATTTTTCAGCTATTTTACACGACAAAAATGATCAAGGCATCCAAAACAAGTGATATTCATATTGTTTCATTGAATTCATGATTGGACGATTTTGACTTTGTTTGAAAAACATGGTTTGTACTCAACATGTATATTTGATCTTACTTGTAAAATCAGTCAAGTAGTGTGATAAACTTAAACTACGAAGGATCACTTACATTCTTAATGAAATTATTCGAACATTTTATTTCCATTGGCACACGATTACTTAACTATGTGCTACAAGAAAAATCTTTGTCGTCGTACACCCTAAACCATGTTTAGGAAGTGTCAGTAAAGCTTTCCCAGGTTATGAATCAGTAAAGAAGGCATAAGGTTTCATGCCTAGGTCTAACTAGAATTTTAATATCAAACAATTTTATTTATTCATGTGCTAGCGATGCATTCATCTCAAGGAGTAGAAGCTACAGTTGAAGCAGAGAGTTATGATCATAATCTAGATGCTATGCAGCTTGATGAAGTCCAAAACAATGAGGTAAATATAAATACTACTAGTGGAAGAGTCTTATTTCAAAAGAAGTTATGTGATAGCAAATCAGGGAAGGGTGGCTCCATGAAGGCTGTGAATGATTATGTTGGATCTATTGAGAGTATGGACTGTGATGATGTAACTAGAGGTGGTGATGGTGACATTGTTTCAACAATGTGGCGTTCTCTCAGTAGGAAATGAGCTTGCCTGATGGAGTCTCAAGTTCAAACCACTCCACCACAATTTCCAAGTAGGTTGAGGAAAATTATTGTGTTTAGGGGTAAATCAAAAAAAAAAAAAAATGCTCACGTAGTGCTCAAAAAAATGTGGCTGAATTTTCTTTTTTTTTTTGATAGAGGCTGAAAAAAAGTTGCTAATTCCTTGAAGGGGAAGGCCATTGACTTAGGAGAGGATTGTTTCCCTCTCCTACCGGTAACAAGATGAAACCCCTCTATTACTGTTTCAATTCACCTCTTAATTTGCTCCCACTATTATTATTTTGGGGCAGGGGAATCACAAATTTGCAAACTGAAAAAGCTAGTGGTGAACATCTATTCGAGTTTGTCATAGGAAAAATTAATCATTGTGAATGGGGAGGTGGCACTTCATTTGAAGTGGTTATGCAAACACAAGCACTAGAAAATCTTTCGGTGGGCCAGCATTATGAAGAAAGAGGATCCCGTTCCATTGGCTTGTAATTCTTCACAAAATATGTGATCACCTTATGGGACCTAGAGTTGCTGATTTGGAGCAAGATTGTCTCATCATTCACTTCCACAACCAAGAGGATAGGAACCTAGTTTAGAGGGGAGAACCATGGATCATAGCTCAGCAAGTGATGGGAATTCATACATAGTCTTGACTTCATTCCATCCTCTTCTTTCATCATGTCAATTCCTTGTGGATCCACACACCAGATCTCCATTGGGTGTTAACAACGTTGCTCATACTGCTTTGCAGGTTCACACCCATATATGTGTCAAGGTTGATCTTAGCAAACTTCTTCAAAAGGGTACCTTGGTGAATGAAGATATGGTCATTTCTTCAAAAATAAAGCTTATGAAGGGATCTGGACGATTTGCTTTAAATATAATATAACTAGCTACAGACTTGATGAGTGCACTATTAAGTAAAGGTGAGAGTGAAGGGAAGGTGCATCATGACGCAACTTTGTTCTTAATAGCACGAGGGAAAAGGGTCAAAGTACTTCAATTAAGTTAAATTTAAAGTTTGAGGTCATTTACAGGGGCTACAAAGCATTTCTTTACAATTAATCCAACAATTAAAGAAAGTTTTTCAGAAAGCAAAAAATGGAGAAATTGCAGAAATAGACCCTGCTGCTGGTGGTCAGCCTCCAGTGGACATGACAAATCATGATCATTCAAAGAAGATGCAACTTAGCTCTCCCATAATTGATTTGGATAAAAAACCAATCCATATTCAGCCAAACTCTCATTGATATATTCATTTGAATGAGAAGGATCAAAAACTTAATCATAGCAGACAAAAAACTGGTCGAAAAATTACCAGAAAGATCAGTGGCTTGCTTGGGAGTCAACCTGGCGGCGAAGCCGCTGGCCGCGTGCGTGTAATGGTACACCAATGCCTCCTTCGCAGCTTCCTCGCTACAAGACGCAAACGCGGAAACGAAATCAAAAAACAAAACATCTTAAACCTAACCCTAACCCTAATCCTAAAAAGGAACGGTATAGATAGGCCGACCTGCCGACAACGGACGCGAGCGTCCTAATATGGAAGGCCTCAGGCTCCTCATCCTCAGGCCAGTTGACATGCACGATGTGGACCGCAACCGTGTCGGCGCCGGAACCGCCGGCGACCTCCTCCGAAACCTCGCAGGCCGGATCCTCTTCGGTGGCGAACTCATCAACCACTTGATCAGGGTGGATAAGACGCACGATGTGTGGCGCCGCCGTCACGGTGCCGGGATCGCTGGCAAACTCCACCGGAACCTCGCCAGCGTGGTCCTTTTCGATGGCAAACTTATCTTCCGCTCGACCGGCCATCAGTGCAGTGATCGACGGAATGGGTAACGGAGCGACAGGCGATACGAAATCAGCGAACAACTACGGGCATTAAATAAGCAGGAGTTTCTCTCTCTAGATTCGTCGCTAAGCAATTCAAGCTGCTTCATGGAACGAAGAATTTATATCCGTAAACCCTCAAAAATATTTTTTTTAAATAAACTCTTAAATTAAATATATATATATATATATATATATAAAGTTTTTTATACTTAAAAATATTTATAAATGGTATTTTCAAATAAAAATTAAAATAACAATACTGTCTATAAATTTATATTTAAAATAAATTAAAGTAAATTTAAATTTAAAATAAATTAGATTAAGAGTACTGTTTGTAATTTTTATATTCAAAATAGTGAATTATGTTTGTAAATATTAAATTTAGGAGTACTATCTATAAATATTTGACCTAGAGAGAATCGCCTATAAAAAATATTTTTTAAGCAAACTATTGGTGAATCACAATAGTGGTTGATTTGCTTGTCAATCACGCCGCGCTATTAGAGACGAGAGAATCCTGCTACACAAAAAATATCATGAATGAAGTAAGTCACAAACAGATAATCGGGTCATCTGATCTCTACAACAGACCATACAGTCACGAGAGATCGGATGGTTTGGTAGAAAATTGGACCGTCTGATCAGCTTTACCAAATAGTTCATTTTAGAGAATTAAAGTATGCATGAGATAGGTAACAGTTCAAAAAAATATATATTACTTAAGATTGGTCGGGTGGGTATTAATTAAAGATAATATAGGTATTATACTAGCTTTTTTGGGTGAATACTTATTTGAATACTTACTTTTCTGATAGTATACTGGGTCATTCGTTTATCTAACAGACTGTCCGGTCATATCTACTGAATGGTTCGTTCTATCTTAATAATATTCACAATGTTTAATGGAGGTAGCGCCCACTTATTTGTGTGGTTGGGAAACATTGGTGGGTAGACTAATGACACGTTTTGCCCACCGAATGCAATAAGTTCTCGATCAATGGGTCCCACACGCGAGGCCGCGTTGCAGCCGATTGGTCCCACACGCCGCGCGCGTGCACGGGGATCAAGAGGAGAGAGAGGCGGAGGGGTATAATAGTAATTTTAAAAAATTTAATAATAAAAAAATAAAAAAGACCCATTTGATAATTTATTAAAACTCAAGAATTCCGATGTTATAATTTTAAAAATATGAACCTGTGCATTATTAAGTATTAAATTCAGGAACTTAAGTGTAATTTACCCTAAAATTTATCTTGGAGCTATTTTCCAACTAAGAACACTTGGAATTGATCCATAAATTAATAAAATACTTTAAATTGGTCCATAAATTTTTTAATCTTTCAAGTGGGTCTCTAAAGTTAATAAAAGACTTTAAATTGATCCATAAATCTTAAAACATTTTACATGAGTCCCTGAAGTTGAAAGGGCACTTTAAACTAATTCTCCAAAGCTTTGCCTCCCTAAGGAAAGAGGTAAGCAACTCATTTGAGATCAACGTATCTACTTCTAGGGCTTATGTTAAATATTTCAAAATTTATGAACTAATTTAGACTTCGAAGCGCCCTATCAATTTTAAAGACACATTTGAAAAAATTAATATAAAAGTTTGAATCGACTATCAATCTTAGGAAAAGAATACTTTTGATTCATTAATCTATTCTAGTTACTCCTTAAATGTACATTATATATTAAACGATGAAACAGAATCTATACTATCATCGTAAATGTTCATTTTATATAAAGTTCTCTTGATTTATGACAAGAAACATTTTGATTAAGTCATTAATCATTAAAACAATTGTGACGACCCTAACCGTCACACTAAATATTTATCTAAGTTAGGGGAGGAGGAAGATTAAAATAACAGCGGAAGACAACTAAATAGATCAAAAGTTACTACAATAGTTCACAATACTAAATCTTAGAACAAAAATAAACATCCACCTAAAGTAAAAGAAGCAGAACTACTGTAGTCTCAATTAAACACATAAGCAGATAGTCACTCTTTAGGAAGTATAGCAATAAACTAATTTTTCTTTTGACTGTCATTCTCCCCATTCTCGTGATCAAGTGCTCCAGTACCTGTCACGTTAGTGACAGAGTCTGTTAGAAACAGACTCGTAGGTTGTACACTAACAAAGCCTTTAAATAAAAATATTAAACAGCTATAATAGTATTAATAATAATAACATGTTAACATGATATAATAAGAATAATAACAATTAAACATATATAACATAAATTCCAATTAAGTATGCATGTAGGATAAAAAAATGATATAGCATAGTGTGAACAGTAATATTAAACAACTATATCATGATTTGCATAGAAAATATCATATCAGCATGTAAATAGAAATGATAACAATATAAGTAATGGGTAAATTTCTTTTTAATAATTTCACTTTTATCTTTGGGCCCGTGATTTCTCGTACTACGCCTCAGCTGCCTTTTACACATTTGGGGATCGTCATCCCCTAGCCCCGTAGGCAATAGCCCATAATGGCAAAATATGAGGTCCTCAATCAGTTTTGGGAGTTTTCACCCCCTAGCCCAAAATGGCAATGGACGCCGTCGCGCCTATATATATCATATGCTCGAGCTAAGGCAGGTGCGTAATCCCACAGAAATCACATTTAATTTTTAATCCATTATCGCCTTTAAAATCTTGATTATAAATTTAATCATATAGCGAGCTCATACGCTTGCCTAAATATTATATTATATTTTTGAATGTGACGACAAGTCCGTATACTTGCCCTCCCGTAGGTGTCACAAACACAAGTCAATATATTCTCAACGAATGTGATGACAAGTCCATACACTTGCCCTCCCGTAGGTATCACAGTCACGAGTCAATATATTATCATCGAATGTGACGACAAGTTCATACACTTGTCCTCCCGTAGGTGTCACAGTCGCAAGTCAATATATTCACATTGAATGTGACGACAAATTCATACACTTATCCTCCCGTAGGTGTCACAAACACAAGTCAATATATTCTCATCGAATGTGACAAGTCCGTACACTTATTTACTCACGCAAGCCCATGCACTTGCCCTTCTCGTGAGTGTCACATTCGAGGAAATAATTATTTTTAAAATTACAATAAAATCTCAAATCACATATATATCATCATTTTTAATTACGCTTATCAACAGATTGATTTCAAGTTTACATTTCATGTTCTGACAAAAAAATGAATATGCAATAATAGGTATTAATCATGTAATCTAATAATTAATTATGTCTAATATAGGAAATCACAAACGCATGGTATAAAACCTCCTATTACAATATTTTTAACTATATCTTTTAAAAACTAATAACACATAAGTAACATGAAATGTTCATATGAGATTCAAACCCAACTCAAACTCGACTCTTTAACAGGCATTACCACCATGATCAGAATATTTGTCATGAAAATTTCAAACAAATCTATTCAAAATCTAAAAGATCTAGCCGTCCCTTTCAGCAAATTAATTCTGACTTTAGAAATTATTGAAATTCATGGTAGATCGGCCAACAATCATCTATGAACATAATTGATTAATTATCCTCCATCTTCAAATTTACAGCCGTTAGATCTTGGGACCCTAAAATTGTTGTTCAGCTTATGCCTTATATGGAGACTAATAACATAACGATGCTTACGCAAATCATACATCCAATCCATCGATTTAACATACAAAATCAACATTTTCTCAAAATAATTTTTATATTCAGATATTTAATTTACTATAGCAAAGTTAGGATAAAACCTACCTCGAATTCACCATAGTTCTAAGATTTTCTTGAGATTCGGAGAGAAAGGATTGTTCCAAATTGCTAGATCCGGTCCACGGCGTAAGAAAATGTGTAGATCGAGAAGAAGAATCGTCGATTTTGAGGGAGATCCGGCTTCTTTCTCTCTCCAACTCGTCACTTTCTCTCTCCTCTCTCTAGGCCGGCGGCGGTTACGGAAGGGGAAGAATTGAATCGGTGTTTTTTTTTTGGGCAGAAACTCTATTTTTTTCTTTAAATAATAATCTGGGGGTATTTTTGTAATTTTTCTTAGCCTTAATTTAAGGAGGTAGTTATGGATATTTAATGGGTAATTAAATTAATTGGATTTGAATTTTAAATAATCAGATTTAATTAAATTAAATATTAATTTCAGCCATTTTGAATTTTTGAATCACAAAATAAATATTTAATATTTCATATATTTAATTTTAAATGATTAATTTCTCATGAATAATATTAATTCCTCATAATAAATTTAATTAATCAAAAATCTAAATTTAAATTTACCTGAATGTTACAACAATATCGGGATTTAATTTGGGTTTAACTTCATATAATCGAAAAACTATCGAAGAAGCTTGCTTGCATGAGAACTAAAAGTGTTAAGTTTGAATGACACCATAATAATTTCAAAGTGGGGTAAGAAAAATTATAATGTTCAGAAGCAAATTAAAAAAAAACTATCAAGTTCGATTTTGAACTCGGAATTGTGAATGATTCGATTCAGTTAATCAAATCGATCTACCTACTACTCTTCTCGTGGTTTCTTCCTCGGATTCCTCTTCTTGCATGCATAATTAAAGCATGGGATACTCCTCTCATGGAATATGAACTTCATGCAATAAGCGTGGTTGGTTCACTACCACTTTATTCCATCCACGAGGTCGGTTTTCTCACTCGAGTTTGAGCCGCGCTAAGAACGCCTCAAGCTCGGCTCATCTCAATTGAATTTGAGTTGAATCGTTTTAACTTTGAGCTAGTTTAACCTTTAATCGAGCCAACTCAAATTCTCTGCTAGGATTTGAATTTGGCTAACTATACCTATAAGATCACCTAACAAATATCCTAACCACAACAAACACATACTTATATATAAATAATAAATAATTATAATAAATGACTAAATATGTTATTTATATTTAAAAATAGAGGTTGAGTTAAGTCGATTCGATTCAACCATAACCCAAGATCGACTATCGATTTTCGAGCCAAACTCTCACGCTTATAACTATTTCTAGGTTATGCTTATGTATATTAGTTCTTTAAATTAGTTTATCTAATTTGAGAAATAACGTAACTAGGTCTTCCTATTGAGGGCTTTTATTTATTCCGAGGTTTTCAGAAATGGAGCGCTGTGCCAGACATAGAATTGATAGGACTACAGTAACAATGAGTTTCATTACTATAAATTCTTGTAAAACAGTTTAAAAGGAGTTAGTTTTGGGATATTTATTATACATCTAATCTTATCTCAACTTCATTATTGGTTTTTCGATGCGATCTCTTTAAGACAGTAGAATTTTTTATTTTTGTTAACACGTGGTTCCAGCGTTGCATCGCAGTCATACATGTGGCTCTCAGGTAGCACTAACTCTTTATTTTAATATTTTATTCTTGCAGGTCTCCAACCTCAGCTACGAGAGTTCGACCTAACATCGTCCACGACGATCTAGGGTTATCCCCTGCTAACATCGATGACGACGATACCCAGCTGCACCTGCGAGTCGGCGTGGCCCGACCGCGTCGTTCCCTGTACAAAACACTTTTCCCAGACGCGCAAATCGAGGACTCGCGTGCTCCAATCCTCACAGATCCCCAGGAGTAGTACTAAGATCAAGAAGCATAGCTCTCCTTTTACTGACTCTATTCCCTCTAGTGACCGACAAGTAGCATGGACTCGGGATTTGTTTACTCCCTCTTCTTCTGGAAAACCAGAACAAAGCTTTACTGTCCACCGCCTACAAATAACTTTGAACCAAAAAAAAGAGAGGACAGAGAAGGGGAACAACCACCAGAGCATAGGCAACTCTCTCATCCTCATGTCCTCACTGTATTAGAGCCCCAACTGAGGAGCTCTCTTTCCCTTCTCCTTCTTCTTCTCCCTAGCTTAGCATTGTATCAGCCCTTACGGCTACTTTCTGTATAGTGAAATCCTTTCGCTGATCGCTCGGTGGACATAGGGGATTTCTTCCGGTCTTCCCTGAACCACCTTAAACATCCGTGTGCTGTTCTGAATACTCTTTACTCTCTTTTAAGCCTTAACCATCAGGTTTAGCTCCCTGTGTGCCGCCGCTTCTCAGGACTCTCTCTTCTTTTTTGGTCTTTCTTGGGATCCCCTACATCTTACGTCAACAAATTTATATTCTCTTCTCATAGTGAAACATTTCCAAAGCTGTCTCACTGCCGTGGTTTTCCATTCTCACATTTTCCACATAAAAATTTGGTGCCTTATTTCCTTTTTTATAATTCGTCTAATCTGCCTGTAAGTTGTACACATTAACAAATTTAAATAATTGATTGTAAGGTGTTAAAGATGTAATTTTAGAAAGAATTTAACAACTATATGTAATTCTATCAAAATAATATTAACACATAAAGATACTATCAAAATTTGAAAATTGACTGTATATTTATGAATAGGTCTCACAATTTTCCTTCATAGTATTTCAAAAAAAAAAAAAATTTCCCTCACAGGTAAAGGACAGACTTTGAAATTTTGTGATTTATATCAAAATATTTGCATTTTTGTAAAAATATTATTTCTATTTTTATGTAGTCAAATTAAATATAAAATTATATATATATATATATATTAAATATTAATTTTTATGAATAATTATATATATAATACTCCATATTATCATAATTATATATATCATACTCATTTTTCAAAAAATTACACTGTAGCTTTAGAAAAAGTGTATAGGTGTAAAAAAAATGTGAAGTGTAATTTTAAAAAAAAAATATTTGATATGTAAATATAGTGATATGAGGTGTTATGTACGTAAATATTCTTATTTTTTTTATATATTTAAAATTTAATTATTATAATATGAATAAATATATATATAATTCATGTAAATTGAGAAATACGAGCAGATAAAGAGATGAGAAACGGCGGGCCAGCGATCATATCGGGCCAAGCCACGCTGGCTCGAAGCCGCTCCGACGTGGCGAGATATCCCACCGCATGCTGTGGTACCCACCAACTCGTGTGACTCAAAATACGCCACGTTGGATCAAACTTCCACGTGGCATTCATATGGAGGCGGATGGAGATCGCGGGCGCCTCCCGCCTCTTATCTCAAACAGAATTCGGACCAAAAGTAATCCCCAGATTTACCGAAATAAACGAAAAAAAAAATTCGCCATAATTTTATCAGCTCTCTCCCCTCGCCGTGCGCCTCCGGAACCTCCATGACGGCAGCGGCCGCCCTTTCTCTCCTACCCACCTCGCTCCGCCGGCCGTCCTCCAGTTATTACTCCAAGAAGGCAAGCAAAATCCTCTTCCTAGCTCTCATTCCAGTAGAGATTAGGTTTAGATCGGTAATCAGCTCTAATAAGTGGAGCTGTGCACAGGGAGGTTGTTGCAGAGAAGGAATTAGGGTATTCGCTGTGTATGGAGAAGAAGGGGAAGGAGTGTTGCAGAGAAAGAGTGGCTGGGCTGCGATATTCGAGGTCGCCGATCCGAGATCTAGGGTTCCGCCGTCCAAGGGGAAGTACTTGGATGTAAATGAAGCTTTGGAGGTAGCCAGGTTTGACATCCAGTATTGTGATTGGAGGGCTCGTCAGGATTTGCTGACTATCATGCTTCTCCATGACAAGGCACTGAAAAACTTTCTTGTTGTGGTGCTTAAATTCAAGTTTTTTTTGTTGATTTATAATGGCTTGTGATGCATTCGTTATTCATTTTCTTGAATTTCCAGCAAGAATGAGGGTTTCTTTTATTGATTACATCCAACAGCGCTTTATTTCTTTTGAGCAATTGATATTACCATGATCTTCTCCATTGTGTCATGTTCGAGTGGTCTAAACTCAATCAACTTTTCAGTTTTGGGTCAAGTTTGATTTGAGTTGATATAAAATTATTTGATGTTCAAATTAACTTTCAAGGTGAACCCAACTGAGTTACCAGCCTTATATCTTGAGTAAACTATGTATCTTGCATATTATTGGTGGTGTAGAGTATTATTAAGTGGATTTATGTGTATACTTGTATGTATATACATTTATTTCTCATCTATCTCCATAAGTGTAAGTTACATGTTGAATGCATTACTATTATTTACTACACTGAGTCGATTTTGAGTTTAATCAGTTTGCTGTTGAACAAGTCAAATTTGAGTCACAAAACAACTGTGTTAAGTCAAATATGAGTTTCGAGTTTTGCGCATAATTGCTGGGCCTATTCTTACCTGAAGGACGACTGATCGAAGAGCTTGTTAATGACTCGTGAGTGAGATTAGAGTAATATGAAAGACATGTAACAGAGAGACATTAATGTAAAGTTTATTATCAGACGCAGAACTAAAACTCTTGGAATCTTCTTTTCTTGAGAAGTGCTGCATGCTTTCCTACAATTTTCATTTGGACCTGTAATTCTAAGAACACAAATTATGCAGGTAGTTGAGGTTCTGAATCCTCTAGCACGTGAATTCAAGTCTATAGGAACAATGAAGAAAGAGCTTGCTGAGCTACAGGAAGAACTGGCAAAAGCCCACAAAGAGGTCTGGAATGTGATTAATCTTTCACGTCATCTTCGCTGCTTTGTCTTGCATTATTTTGGGCAAAATAGCGTGAACTTCATTATCTGAAAATCCTTTTATTAAACTTGAATCAGGTTCACATATCAGAAGCTAGAGTGGCTGCTGCATTGGATAAACTAGCGTATGTTGAAACCTTGGTGAATGACAGACTTTTGCAGGACAAAAGTCCTGCAGAATCCTCTAACTCTATATCACTTGATGCAAGCACCTCAGCTTCTCACGTTACTAAGAAGATGAACTCTCCTAGAAGAAGCTTAGATGTTTCTGGACCTGTCAAACCCTATAACACCAAATTTAAAAATTTTTGGTACCCCGTTGTTTTCTCTATGGATTTGAAAGATGATACCATGGTAAGCTCATACTTTTCCGGATTAAAAGATAAATGGTATTGGGAATTTGTGTTGTTTTATTGATTTTGCGATGTAAAAAGTGTAATATCCTTTTTAGGTCCCTATAGATTGTTTTGAAGAACCATGGGTTTTATTTAGAGGCAAGGATGGGAATCCGGGGTGTGTTCAGAATACATGCGCTCACAGAGCTTGCCCACTTCACCTTGGGTCTGTAAACGAGGGAAGGATCCAATGCCCTTATCATGGTAAGTCGCTGGTAATGTAATTGTCATCTTTCAATGATTTTGTGACATTATTTGCTAAAGAAGTCTTGAAAAGTTGTACCATTTTACTAGTTACCCCCCTTTTTCAGTTAACTGCAATGTCATTGCTTATATGTTAAAAGACGATTAACTGAAGAAGAGAGTTTAGCAAACTTGGTAATTTCACAAAATGTAATGGACATGAAATTTGGTTCAAAGTTCAGTTCGTGATTTACTCAATGATCAGCTTGTGTGTTGGATGAGAGATGGTGGTGACTAGTTTCGTAGCATAATAAGTCCTTATAAATTGGCAATTTGACCAAGAGGATTATCAAACAACAGAAAACACATTGATGATGTCTTTGCAAGAGTTTTGTCCAGAAAATCATTTTCTTTTACAACAAATTTGAAGCAGGCCCTGATGGTAAAATTCATGTTTGTTATTGATCAGGTTGGGAGTATTCAACTGATGGAAAATGCCAAAAAATGCCCTCAACGCCCATGCTCGATGTCAGAATAAAGGCCTTGCCATGTTTTGAACATGAAGGGATTATCTGGATTTGGCCAGGTGATGCACCTCCAGCGGCCACTCTTCCATCTTTGCAACCTCCTCCAGGGTTTGAAGTTCATGCAGAGGTAATGAGCTTGCAAGAAATTCGGTCAAGTATTGTGAAATAGGGCATGGCATGAAGAGTGCACTAATTTTAATGCTTATGTGTGACAGTTTACTGAAGTTATAGCTTGCTTCATATTTACAGATTGTGCTGGAGCTTCCAGTGGAGCATGGGCTTCTCCTAGACAATCTCTTAGACTTAGCTCATGCTCCTTTTACACATACTTCTACCTTTGCTAAGGGATGGAGTGTTCCTAGGTACTTTCCTTGACTATTCTATGCCTCCACCTATGAAAAAAGGGTGAGATACAATTGCCACCATCAACTTGACTCTTTAAACATTAACTGTCCAAATCATGTTATTTAAATGGGGTGCAGTGAAAATGCATAAATATAATGATTTGAGCATGATGGTTAATTGCCAGAATATTCTTTTACATAGATTATTCCATTTCTTTTCCCATACGGATGATGTGGTGTATGAGTATGATCAAGTTTAATCTGTGATTTAGGTAGACAATGGAATGTTTAAAACATCATATTAAAACATTTTAAGTATGTGATGAAAATTTCATTATTTGGATGGTCAATATATAAGTAAACAAATTTACCTTTAGAGGAACAAGAGATGTTTTTATTAACTCCTGTGAATTCACCAGTGTGTGATTCGTATTTTCTTTTCCCAGCTTGGTCAAGTTCTTAACTCCTGAATCAGGACTCCAAGGATATTGGGATCCCTATCCAATCGACATGGAATTTCGGCCTCCTTGCATGGTCCTTTCAACGATAGGTATTTCAAAACCTGGTAAACTACAAGGACAAAGTACTAGGCAATGCTCCACTCATCTCCACCAGCTTCATGTATGCCTGCCCTCCTCTAGACAGAAAACAAGGCTATTATACAGAATGTCTCTTGATTTTGCCCCTGTACTGAAGCATATCCCTTTCATGCATATTCTGTGGAGGCATTTTGCGGAGAAGGTGAGATTTCTCAATCTATATCCTAATGCATTTCTTCTTTATTGAGATTCCTATGTTCTATATTTAATGCAACTGGTGAAATTAGTTTGACTGGCTATGCTTCTCAATTTTCAAAGAATTGTTAGCAACTCGTTTTTCCTTCATTAGGCAGCTAAATTTTCTTGATTTTGTATGAGCAAGGGTATGTGTGTTCAACAGGCTCTAAGATTGTGAGATCTGCAAAGGATTGATATGTTGGCCTTATCCTAGTACTTCAAAACACTGCTTAAATTCAGATCCTTTACCTCTAAGGTAAAATGATGAAATTGCTCAATGAGTTGCCTTCTTAGTGACTCTAGATATTGTCCTTGCATGTGTGCATCTCCTGTTACACCACGTTCAGGAAAAAACGCAAGGTTGTACTACATTTTATGAGAAAATTTTGTTCGATGTAGTTCAGCATTGAACTATTTAGAACTGCGATGTGTAATATTAGGTTTCGTAAAAGACCCAAGGCTGCTATCACAAAGATTGCATAATTTGTGAACACTTCCCATGGAGTTCCTCGTGTAACTACTGGAATAGAAATACAAAGCAATTTGGATTACAGGATACTGAACAATGAACAAAGCATGAATTATTCGTTTTATTTAAGCTCCAGTGACATCAACCGTTGCTGATTGTTCTGATCAGGAAAAAAGAATCAAGAGATTATACATTTGAAATGACTCATATAGAATTCAAGCAAGAATGAGGATTGTAGTTAATTAAGAGGCTTTCCCATTGACAATTATCTTCTTAGATGCGTAAGATGAGAACTCGGATACGTGCAGAAATGGATCCTGTATTGTACCTAATACTTCATTTAGCTTTCCTGGTCCCCAACTGGACCCAATCTGACTTGGACTGCACCTTTATCTTGGATGTTTGTTGGCAAGAGCTAGGAGTTTTTTATTTTTTTTGATAACATCTTTCTATGTCTCACATTCATGCAACAATTTATTTCCGTTGTTCCAGGTCTTGAATGAGGACTTGAGACTTGTGGTAGGACAACAAGATAGAATGATCAATGGAGCAAATGTATGGAACTTGCCAATGACATATGATAAGCTTGGGATAAGGTACAGATTATGGAGAGATGCAGTTGAGAGAGGAGCAGAGCAGTTGCCTTTCACCAAACAAGAAGGGTGAACATGATGCAGCAAGATCTAGTACTTGGATCTGGATGTCCCCTGTGTCGTCATTCTTTTCATGAACTCAGCTGCAGCATTTTATTGGATCGTTAGAAGAGACATAAATAAATCAAAGGAGAATAAGCTGTTGCTGGAGTTGTCCTGAAGACAATAAATTCTGGATCCTGTGCTTTTAGCTGCTGCGTACAAACTCAAATCTTCTCCCAGAGTTTCTAAATTTCGTCTACTTTTTCTTGTTTTGTATCACTACTCCTGTATTTTCCTCATGTATATGAACTGCGTCTTTGAAAGCAATTAGGGTGAAGCTTACTCACCTGCAGAAAGAAACACTGATAGTGCAGAATTTCTACTCACATTTTCCCTTACAGTTGGTTTGGCTAAGTTTTCAAAATACTTTATTTCATTAATTTTGAAATGATCTCCATATAAAATGTACTTTCATGAGGGTCAAGAGAGAGAATTCTGCTCCTATGCCCAAGCTTGTGGGACTCGATGTTCTTCTCGGGTTTACTAATCGAACGAGGTTGAATGAGGTTTCACGTATATCTACTTCATGTCAGAATAAAGTACTCGAAGAAGCCTCTAAAACTCCCTATCGCTAACCCTGCTTACCTGGGATATTCCTAACCCGATTAATAGCTGAGTTATCTTTTTCAAGTAAAAAAATTTTCAAAAAAAATGTGTGATATCAGAGAGAGGAAAATCCTGATGAGGATCCAAGTGATCGAAGAAGCCTCTAAAACTCCCATCAAGACTTATCTTTTTCAATTGCCAGCAGTGATTACAGAGAAAGGAAAACAATTATACAATATACGGAAAGCTCGAAAGGCTAAAGAAAAGAGAGGAAAAAGAATTGTGATATCAGTATTACATAAAAGCAATAAATAATTCTGTTACCATTAGCTGCTTCTACTACTCCACCCAATTTATGTCCAAATCTTTGAGTTTCGTCAGCCAATTCTGCGTATCCTGAGAAATAACAGGCTTGCGAGATGCTGTTCCTCCTTGATCATTTGGCTCTACAAAAGCTTTATGATCTTGTTGCTTCTCCAAGTCGCGGCTTGCCTTTCTTTTGGGATGCCTTATCTCAAGGGATAGAAGACGAGAAACTTCTTGGAGTCCACCCCATTTCTCCAATGCTCGAGCAATATCGTAACGCCCTGACAAAAAAATTAGAAACATCTCTTTGGTATGAGCCTTTCTTAAGCCTTGGACTTAGTTAAGTCTCAAAGTTATTACTCAACTCGAGGCTTACTTCAGAAAAATTATTGAGTTTCGGCAACACAGCATATAGGATTTTCAATAGTTTATACATGCATGATGCTTTTGCAAGCGAGACCTAGTGAGAAAGTGGAGCGAGAAATGGTGTGTTAACTACCGTTAAACTGTCATCTGTTTTCGATGCTTTGTATAAGCATTTTTTGCTATATATATCTATTTTTAATACTGATGCGAAACAAAAGTACTTTAAACTATTAGAAATGTTGTTTCTCATGTTGAAAAATGCCTATACAAAGCATACGAAGTAGAAATAGCAATTTAATAATGTAACTTACGCTGTTTCTTGCTTTGATTTCTCGCAAGGTCCCGCATGCACATCTAAGCTGTCAGACATTCGATGTGGTGCACTACCTGAACTTAATTATTTCTAGAATGTTAGGGAGTGTTGAAGTCTAGTTGCAACTAGTTATGACCAATCCTTACATTTGAGATATATAATTAAGAGAATCATACTTTAAAGATCACTTACAAATCAATGCTTAAGACAAAATAACTGATAGTATCAAAGAAAATTGTAAATAAAACTTTGAAAATGAATATATTTAGATGTTTAAATCAGTAATGTATTGATTAATCTAAGGGCTAATCTAAGGGTCCCGACGTGTCACAAAAATTTAGTGCTAATGCTTAATTAGTATTGTGACGTTTATTTCGAGTCCTACACATCTTCAAGCAGGACTGTTCCCTTTCCCAGTCAAATGACCACATAAAAGTCGACTTCGAAAGGGCAATGCTCATTCTCGAGAAACCGAGTCTTAAGCCAGCTAAAAGAACTAGGATGTGGCCCATCCCATGAGACACTGCATTGACCTATCCCATACCTTCTCCAAGAAATAATATGTTTCGTGACTACTAACATTTTAGCTATCTCGAGATTTCTGAACCAAGGTATATTACAAAGCTAAATTGGGAACTCAACAATGAGACTCCTTAAGCCCCTCAGAAGTCTATGTAGTTCCACTACTACATTAGAAACCCATATGTCATGGTACATATGCTATACCACGTCAATCTCACTCACAACCATCAACCTTCATTGGTTTTGCAACATAGGATCACCTGCTAGGATCGAATGCCCATCCTAGTCAGGAAACTACTTCCCAGGTCAATCACTGACCACCACATGGATGGGAAACTACTACCCAAGCTAATACCAGAAATACAAAGGCTTTCATGTGACTACTTTGAGAAGCACTCATTTCGTGTCTTCGCAGGTGCTACAGTGAGTATAAATTCATTGATTCCTTGCCAACCAGAGGGATGACCAACATTGAGTACAAACAAAAAAAAAGTAAAGTCGAGAAGAAAAACAGTTTCGACCTCATTGGGAGATGTGAGCCTTCCAAGCCTTCGGGCCAACATCTGCTCTCTCGAGATTGACATCCATCTCACATCCATCGTTACTTTGCATCTCTCTCTCTCTTAGCAATTGCTCCCCTTGTAATTCGCTCTTGCATTGAGTAAAGAGCACAAATGAAATCTTTCAAGCTGCCTACCCAAACAAGTGTGGCATAGTTTTTCCATCAATTTGGTGTTTTTCTAGTAAAAACTTTCAATCTCATATTTATTTTACTTTTAACATTTTCTCTGCTACCATTAGACTACACGTGTTGTATTGAAGATCTTCTTAGGGAGATCTAACCTATCCATTTATCCGAATGAATGTTTACATCAACACTCTGAAAACAATTATTTTTCTACTATTATATCTCAACTCTCCTCCCTCTATCAATAATTTTGCCCAGTGGTGTGTCATTTACTTCAAAATCACTGGAAAACGTTGAGTAGATTTCTACTAGACGATGCAACTTCTCTTGTTTTAAGCTCTGCCTTAATTTTGGAAGTTGATTACTTTTAACATATATGACAACACTTCTACAAGTCAACTTGAAGACCTAATCATGATTCGTAGGATATATAGAGTGATAAGTGATAATCCTGAACTTTTAATTTTATGATAATGTTTGAGATAAGTGATGAAGCTAATGACACCTGCATTTGCTTTTATTGCTTTCATTATTTTCCTTATGGAAACAAAATATGTTGAAAAAAGACAAAACATAAAACTTTCAAATCATATTTTAGGATGATTTCCAGTTGACCAATACTCGGTCAAGTTGGATTTGCGACGGTGAGCCCAAACATTTAAGCTCAGATTAAGTCAACTTTTGTTCTAACCTAAACCTGGCCTACAAACCCAAATTGATAAACCTGATTTTTCAACAGTGATCAACCTCTCTATGACTCAATTCAGTTCAAGAACTTCAGCATTCATTTCATTATCTACTAGTATCTCCAATCCACAGCTTTGCAACAAAGAACATCTTGTAATCTTCTTCAATCTTTTAAATATTTATTATCTACTCTCTTCAATCTTTTAAAACATCTTGTTCTTCTGATAGATCACTCTTCAGTTTACAGCTGATTTTGTGTAAGCTAATGAATTGTGTTCTAATCAAAGAAAATTAAAGTAGATTTAGCTAGTTAGATTGACATTGTTTTTTAAGTTTCACTATTATAACGTTACATTACAAGGCATCAATAATGATCAACATCCTAGCTCACTTCCCACATTAATAGGAATAGATAGTGGCTTGTTACTATCAAGACCTCTTCACAATCAAAAAAACATTTATCAGGATTACTCGATATCATGATTTTTCCAAATAGTTGAATATCCCCCTAACAATAGCCTTCATTCCTTTTCTTGTAGGCCATGGACTAACGTTTATAGTCTGCACGAGTAATATCTATGCAGTCATGAGAAATTTCACCACAGTTTGGGAGAAAACAAAATTGTGGAAGAAATTGAAAGAATGAGATATGCCATAAGTTAAACTTAAAGCTGAAAAAGTAATTAAGATAAAACATACCATATCAAAATTAGCAAACAAACTAAACTATCCCCAAATAATTTAAAATAAAATTATGATGAAACATTCATGGAGATGATGAGACTATACACATCAATTTGTAATTTACTTCATTGGCCAGCTTTATCACAAAACCAAGGATAGATTCCCATCCATAAGGATGCAAAAAAAGATATCAGGGGACAATTTTCTTTTTCCCATGTATGTTCCCTCGGATTGCTAATTCAATTTGGTACCAAGCAAATCTTATATCTGAAAAGTAAAGAACAATGCCTTTCACCTGCACGCTCCAAGGACTTTCTACTAGGCATATAGGTAGGATCCATTCCCCAGCTCCTCTGAAACCGGCATATCTACATGGACTAAAAACACTAGAGTTTAGCTTCAAAAAGAAAAAGAAAACATTAGAATTTACAATTCATCTTGGACAAGAACTACTAAATCTTGGGTAACCAACCTAAAAACTTAAGTTTGTAAGTTATGATCTAAGAATAGTTTATATTCCTCCCATCCATGCACAAGCTTATTTGCAGCATTGATTATTCAGTAGGTCCTTCTAGTTTTCAAATTAAATAAATTGATTCTCAAGTTTAAGATAATATATAAATAAGTCCTTCAATATAAATAAAATTACTTAGTAAAGAATATTCTCTACTTAATAGATCAAGTTGAACATCATGTTCATCTGACATATTGATGAAGTTCATAAATTAACCAAACTAGTTCACTAATTAGAAAAAATATCATTCATTGGGTCCCTTTATTAATACCAATAAACCTATTTACATATTATCTCAAACTAGAAGACCAACTTGATTAATTTTGAAACTAGAGGGAGCTAATTGCATATAGGTTCAAATTAGAGGAACCTAATTGCTATTAACCTTTTCTTTTGTTAATCCATATGCTATAGGTAATTCAGAGGGACATGGGCTTAAATTCAAGGCCTTTGACTCTGATACCATGTTAAATTTATGGTAACCAATGACATAAATGCTTAAACTTGTAAGTTATGATCCTTTATTCTTATAATAACAATGTAAACAATGCAGGAAAAGAGCATATTTGAAGCTTAACTTTCAATCTAAATTTACAATGCTAGGTTGTACTTCCCCAAGGCTCACAACTACTATGGGGCATAAAAGAAGTTACCTTGAGTTCTTAGAGAAATGGTTTCATTATGACTCTAGACTTAGTTGAAATGGAATTTGATTCAACTTTAGATGCACACTCATAGACAACCAGAGGCATGAATATTCACTTTACACGTGTGTAAATATACTCATAAAAAATGGATGTACTTAGCATATATGTTTCATGACAAAGGATTGCAAGGGAAACAAGGTTATATATATATATATATATATATACTCACATCTTATATTTTAAGTTATGGACATTAAAAACTTATATATAATATGTAAGTCACATGTCTGATTTAACATTTTCAATTTGTAGCGGCAAAAAAATCCCAGAATTAATATCAAAAAAAATCTTAGAAATTTGGCTAGCAGTGTCAAACTTATAATGAACTGCACATTGAAAAAATAAACTTTAACTTTGAATCCTTTTCGCTTGAACTCGTTAACAGCCAACCGTATAGAGCCATTCAAACCAATAAGTTTATTTTGTTGCATTAAGATTCTACGTCATCATAACACTAATACATTGTAGTAAACAGTTCACTTAATTGCTAAAAGAATATGTTATTGCATGAAGAAAATAGGAGCATGACATAAGTGCAAGGAATTCAAGTAATGGGATTCAAGTCAAGTAAAAAAGAGATTCAGTTTACCTCCTCTTGCAAGTTTTCAAGGTTATCCCAGTAACCTTTTGGTTTCCGATGTTTGTAAGCAAGGGAAAGGTTCATCAAATTTGCAACTTTTTTAAAGCCACCCATACGTGTTATTGCTTTCTCAATGTCCACTCTTCCATGCAAACGAAGCTGTTTTCTCATTGGCATGAAACCTTCCTGACCATGCTTTGATATGAATATATTAATTTCCGCTTTTAAAACTTCCATATCCTTCTGCAAACCAGGAACCTTGGGCCTTTGCTTTAATGGACATGAGGGACTCGGAGTGAAGATTCTTTCTTCTGCTACATTTTCAGTCACATACACATTTCCATCTGCTGAAGTAATATCTTTATATGAACTATTTTGCAGATCACTGCTACCAGATACTTTATTTTCCACAAAATCACGTATAGCGCATAAATTTGATGGCAGATCTTCATATACAACCTGAAATAGAAGGCACTATCTTCTGATTTTGTGCCGCCCCTCAGCAAATTTTCTTACATGTATAGTTCCAGAATTTATTAGGTCCAGTTATTATCTTATTCCATCATATAGATTCAAATAATTAACCAGAATTTGTAATTACTTTGGAAACAGCAATCATCAAGAAAATCATCAAATAGTGCAAGTTAAAATGAGCTAAAGCACATATGTTTATAGTGAATAAGACCACTTCCTAATCAGCTTACTAACTGCTCATGCTATCACATAAGCAAGCATACCTCTTCTACAATAGCTTCTGACAGAAAAGTATCTCTGTGCATTTTTGACTCTACAATGTACTTTAGTAAAGTATGGTGGTCACCCAGTTGTTCAAATAGCCATTTTCCATGGAATGAATCAAAATCCCCCTCAATTTGCTCAAACCTGATCTCCCGTTCATGCTCTTCATGCAAATCCAGAACAACACGTGCATGTAGGACCATGTAAAGTAGACCTTTGCAGCCTTCCTGAAAAATAAACTGAAAGAAGTTAACCTTTCCTTATTTACAGTTCTTAACAAAAAGAAAGAAATTAAGGCAACATGCTGCGACTTTATAGCATATGAATATGTGGGGGCTGTGTTATATCCTCTGTAAACAAAAGCTATTGACTAGGCTTCTCAGAGACTCATTTCAATCATGAACAGTGTAATCTTTAGCACAAGTACATGGTTTTATTCTCAAAATGAAGTGTAGTTGTGCCTCATCAACTCAGTATTTATCTATTATACCTAAGACTTCACAATCAAGATTTGTTACTCTCTCAAAGAGGACTATAATAGCCTGATTTTCATATCTCGAAGTACTGCGTCGGTCTCTCATGTAATTACCTTAGGATTTATGTGATATCCAAGAATTTGAGTTGAGGTTTAAAAATTAAAGCTGATTTGGATTCAAAATGAATGATTTTGGACATAAACATAAAGAGTTTGGACCTATTTATAAGAATATAAAATTTGAGGGACTAAATTGCATTTTTTTCAAAAAAAGGAGGATAAGGATGGGGCTCCCAGCTGCAGCCGCCACTTCTCTCTCCCTCTCTGCCATGTATTAAAAAAAAGGATTTGATTAATTAGCTTTCAAGCTCTCCGTTTATTCTCCTTCTTTCCACCTAGGAACAAAGAAGAAGAAGAAGGAGAAGGAGGAGGAGAAGGAGAAGGAGAAGGAGAAGGAGAAGAAAGAAGAGGAAGAAAAAGGAGAAATAAAGGAGGGATTCAAGCTTTGTTAAAACGGTAAATTAGTAGGTAATCCTTTCCCCTAAAATTAATGTTGGCTTATTATGTTTGTGAATATATAAGTTAATGCTACGAGAATATGAAAATTGTAATATTATGCCATGTGCTTTGTTAATTGAACAAAAAAACGAGTTGGATTTGATGATCTGTGGGGTGATGTGGTACTAATGAATTTTTGTATACCAAAAACCGACGTGAGCGGAAAATTTCCTATATATGTGTTATTTCGACGAGGGCAGAGAGTGTACGTCAAGTGATGTCCTAAAATCGATCACGGATATAACGTGCAGCTCCAAGTAAAATGGAGTCTCCGATACAAGGTGCGGCTTCTGTCAAGGCTTCTAGAATAACAAACTGAAGGAACTTTCGTCAGGCTTCTAAGTGAAAGGGTATAAAAATGATTGTTCCACATTACTAAACAGAATAATATTATGATGTTACGAAATTAAATGAGTTCAGGGTCATGGGGATTATGATGATAATTTTAATGTAAGGCATGTTCTGTAATTATATTTATGTGAATAATTATTGAGTATTCATGATGTTACTTGTATCATTTTGTTATGATATTTGTACATGTTTTGAATATTTATATTATATGTTGGATATTGCTTTGCCTACAGAGTTTGCATTAATAAACTCCTGCCATTTTTGGTGGCAGGTACTGCACTAGAAGGACACGGGACATGGTGTAAGATATCGAAGATTATGGCAAGTAGTGAATGTTTAAATGATATGTTGCATGTTGTAAAATTGTAAGTTCGACATTTCGATTGCTAGTAGCTCAACCCGATTATAAAAGGGAGGTCGAGTATTAGCAGCAGGGAAGTCACAATTAATTTCTGGTGCACATTCAGATATGAGTTAGATTTTGGACTCAGGATCTTCCTCGCATATGTTTGGTAATAAACATCCATTTTCATCTTTAGTTCATTCTTTTCTACTACTAGTTACTCTTGCCAACGATTCTCTTTTGCTTGTCATTGGAAAGAGGTCCATTCCTCCTCCCTCAATCTATCTAATATTCTTTATGTTCCACATTTTCCTATAAATCTACGCTCCATTTATAAACATGCATCTATTCAGAATTGTTCTGTTACTTTTTAACCGATTCATTGTGTTTTTCAAGACCTCCAAATGAAGAAGATAATTGGTAATGGCATTGTAGGTGATGGAGTGTATCATCTATCTGGATAGAGTTCCCCTGCTCTTTCCTCTCTTCAACCTTCCACAGTTATTCCTTATCAATGGCATTGTCATATTAGCCATCCTCCTAGTCATCTCGCATCAGTGGCACCTATTACTTCATCTAATTTAAAGTTTGAGTGTGAATCTTGTGAGTTTGGCAAGCATCATAGAGTATCCTTTCCTCCTATCTCTATGCTTATCAGCTAGAAATCTTTCGATTTAGTGCATTCTGATATTTGGGGCCCAAGTCCTATAAACTACTCATTTGAGATTTTGATATTTTATTATTTTCGTTGATTACTAGACTCGCATGACTTGGTCATATCTCTTAAACTGTAGATATGATGTTTTGTCCATTTTAAAATATTTTGTCAAGAAATTAAAGTTTAGTTTTCTACTTCTATTAAAGTTCTCCGTGCTGATAATGCTTCCAAGTATATACAGACTGCTTTTACTTCTTTTGTTCTGTTAATGAGATCATTCATCGAGCATCATTTGTTTAGAATCTTAGCAATTGCTGAGTGCAAACACCATTTACTTGGCGTTGCTTATACCTTAATGTTTCAAATGAATATTTTTAAGTTGTTTTGAGGGATGTAGGTCTAACTGCATGTTTCCTAATTAATCATTTAGCAGCATCTTTAGGAAATGTATCTCTTTTTTCGATATTATATCCTGACATACCTCCTTTCCATGTGACTTCTAGGATTTTTGGATGCTTTTGCTTCGTACATTCATTTCATCTTGGTCTTAGCAAACTATCTCCACGAGCAATTGATTATATATTTTAGGATATTTTAGGACACAAAGGGCTATTGTTGTCATGATCCTATAGCTCGACGTATTTGTCTTTATGGATATTACATTCTTTGAACTTACACCTTATTTTTCCAGTGAACCATTGACACACACTAGGCCTTCTGTGCCATTACCTCCACCTACTCCTTCACTGGCTCCTGTTGTTCCTAACCATCCCTTACAAGTCTACCATTGTCAAAGTCACTCACCTACCTACCACGACACCAATGCTAGAATCTGATTATTTGAAGGATCTTCCTATGCTTATTACTTTTACTATGGATATCTCTTTATTAGATCTTTCAATTGCCCTACGTAAAAGCAAACACAGTACTGCTCATCTGTGGTATTCCTGACATTAAATTATTTATCTTCATCATTTTGTTTTTTGCAAAGTAGTTTCTCAAATCGATTTGAAAAGTAGTTCCGCTGACCACTTTATCTTCATTCGATACAAACAGGCCGTATCAATAATCCTAACTATATATGTGGATGACATTTTATTGACTGGGAGTGATCAAGCTAGTATTCTTGAAGTCAAGGCACTTATCTTAAACTTTACTTTGTTGCCAAAAATTTAAGTTGTCCCAAAAATTTATCTTTCTCAAACGAAGTATGCCACTAATTTACTTGAAGAGACTGGGCTTCTTAGTTGCAAACCAACTGATACTCTTATGGAGATTGCTTTTGTCTTAGGCGAAGGAAATGTTTTAGATGATGCTTCTACCTATAGAAGATTGGTTGGTAAATTGATTTATATAACTATTACTAGACTTGATATTTCTTTTGCAATTGGAGTTGTTAGTCAATATATACAAAATCCTAAACGACATTGGGATGTAGTTATTAGGATTATGAAGTATATCAAACTGTCTCCAGAAAAGGGCTACTATATAAAAATACTAGCAATCTGGATATTGAAGCATATTCTAATACTGATTATGCAAAATTTGTTGTGGGTAGGAAATCTAATACTAGTTTTTGCATATTTATTGGTAAAAATTTGATAGCTTAAAAAAGCAAAAAATAAAATGCGATTGCAAAGTCTAATGCAGAAGTAGAGAATAGAGCTATGACCCATACATTATGTGAGATGATGTGAGTAAAAACTATGCAGGGAGATTTAGGTATTAAAGTCAATGAGCCAATGGTTCTACATTATAACACTAAGGGTGTGTTTGTTTGTAAGGTTAAATTTAAGAAGGTTAAAATTAAATTTGGATAGAGATATTTTTTTATTGAAAGTTGTGAATGATGTGAAATAAAGTTAGTTATTATGTTGGGATATGTGAAGGATGTGATATAAAGTTAGTTATTATGTTGGAATATGTGAGGGATGTGATATAAGTTAGTTATTATTTTAGTAATATGTGTAGGATGTGAAATAAATTTAATTTTTAATATTAAACTTTATGTGTGATGTGATATGTGTGGTTAAAATTAAATCAGGTTAATTTTAAACTTCTAGACAAACGGGGCCTAAAGCTACTATCTATTTTCTCACCAATTCTGTGTTTCATGAGAGCCAAACATATTGAGGTTGATTTTCATTTTATCAGAGACATTATGCTTATAAAGAAGATTATTACACCTTATATTAGCTCTAAGAAGCAACTTGTAGATGTCCTCACAAGACCTTTAGTATCTTCTCGTTTCAGTACTTTGTGTAACAAGCTAGAGTTATATAATATATATGCTCTAGCTCGAGGGGAAGTGTTAGATACTTTAAAGTTTGGGGACTCCTTGATAATTTCTCTCTAGCCTATATTATACATATTTTTCTATGTAAAGAGATGTAGAGGAGTGTAATGGAGTAATTGAAAGATGTTTTACTGTAATAAATTTATAGTTTATCTGGGATAGGAACATATCCATTAACATATGAAAATTTATATTATGTGCTTATGAAGTAGGTCATGATTTATGTAGTATATTACATATTATGATTTATGTATTATGATGTGACTCTACATATGCTTTACGATTTATATAATCACTTATGATTTTAACTTGAAATTATGAAATACAACAACAACCAAGCCTTAATCCCACTAGGTGGGGTCGGCTACATGAATCCTTTGTTTCCATTGTACTCTATCAGTTACCAAATTCTTATCTAAATCTAAGTAACTAAGATCACTCCTTATAATTTCTTGCCATGTCTTTTGTGGTCTCCCTCTTCCTCTTTGTACATGGGCAAAATCAAATAACTCAACTTTTCGAATTGGAGCTTCAATCAGCCTACGATTTAGATGTCCAAACAATCTAAGCCGACTTTCTCTAAGTTTATCCTCAATTGGTGCAACACCAACTTTCTTTCGAATATACTCATTTCTCATTCTATCCTTTCGTGTATATCCACACATCCACCTTAACATCCTCATTTCTGCAATATTTATTTTATTTGTATATTTCTTCTTTGCAGGCCAGCATTCAGCACCATATATCATCGCTGGTCTTACTACAGTTTTATAAAATTTACCCTTGATTTTGGATGGGATTTTTCTATCGCACAACACACCAGAAGCATTTCTCCATTTTACCCATCCTGCTTGAATCCTGCTAATAACGTCATTATCTATTTCACCATCATTTTGTATAATTAATCCAAGGTATCTAAAGCGCTCACTCTTCTTGACAATTTGATCATCAATTGTCATATCTCCAATATAAGTATTTCTTTCTTGACTAAATGTGCACTCCATATATTCAGTTTTTGATCTACTGAGATAAAAACCTTTAGATTCTAGAGCATTCCTCCAAAGCTCTAGTTTCGATTTAGCTCCCTCTTTAGTTTTCTCAATAAGGACAATATCATCTGCGAAGAGCATACACCAAGGCACTTCA
>JAEMOT010003266.1:93586-118211 GCA_019297695.1 Apostasia ramifera | reverse complement strand
TGACTTGAGTTCTAGTATGATGGACTAGCTTCTTTACCCGCATCCGTCCATGATGTGGGGATTCTTGCTCATTTTTCACTACACCCAGGCGCCGATGCAGCGGCCCTTGCCCATTTTTCACTGTATTCAGGCAATACAGCGCGTCGCTTCCACGGAACGCCCTAGCTTTAGCGCAATTTTTCTAAAGGATTCATGTCATGATTGATTCGACAAGTTTTACGCTGGCTGTCGACTACCTAACGCAACCCTCCGCGTTTCTCATCCGGGACTTGGGACCCGGCAACGGCGCGTTTGAAATTATGAAATAGATAAATTAAATTTAAGATAAAATTTTTCTAATATGTCAAATATATTTGAGGAGAGTAAAGCTTTTTTTTTTTTTGGAGAGGAAATTCCCCCTACAAAGTTAATTAGGAAAAAAAAAAGCTTGCTAGTAGAGAGAATATTAGAGAAAGCAAATTTCCCTATAGAGATAAAGTTAAATAAAACTATTGACCTCCTTTATATAGAATAAGAGAAAAAAATGATATTTATATGTTTGTATACTTTATGTTCATGTGCCTATATTTAGGTGTCATATAATTCATATATGTTTCTGGATATGTTGCCTATAACGGTGAGTCAATGATCTTAGTTTCTACTGAGTTGAGGACTCACTCTCCTCTAAATTTTAATGGTTGATCGGAGACCATAAGTATTCAGAAGATCCGTATAGTTATAGAGTTATAATTGAGATTTAATTTTTCTTTTATGTTTTCACGTTTATATCAGGCATTGAATAGTTGCTTTACTTGACTTCATTATGCCTTTAAGCATAATGGAGAATAGATAACCGTCTTTCCCTGGAATTGTTTTGGGCTTCAGTTAAGGCCCTGTTTGGCAAAAGACTAAAAATCATGGCTAAAATTACTCATGGCTAAAATTACTCATGGCCAAAATCTTAAATTTATTTTAAAAAAACTTAAAAAATTATTTTATATCTCATCTCACACAAATTCCAACATTAAACAATCACTTTATTTCACATCCAACACAATTCTCAATAAATCAATCAACTTTATTTCACATCATACACAATTTTTAATATAACCAACTTACTTTATTTCACATCATACACATTTTTCAAAAATCACTAAAAATTCCAACTAAATCTTCTTTTTTTTCTTATTACCAAACAGAGCCTTAGAGTTGAGATGTTAGTTTTATAAATTTCAATTTTATATGGTGGACTATATATTGCGGTTTAAATATTTGACATTATATCTTTGCTGATTAGTACTCTGATTAGTTATTTGGAATGATTACATTATTGAATGTTTCCTCAAAAGTTATGTAAACAATTAACGTCAACCCCGTCTGGTTGTTATGTCACTAAATTTTAGATAACAGTTAGGCCGGGTGTGACACATAAACTCTGAAAAGACAGTGTCTTAACACCTTCGAAAGACAGTGCTTAACAAGCCTTGTGAGGATGCAAAGCTAAGAAAATTTTTCATAAAACCTCTTACATCTTTTCAATGTTTATTCAAATATTGATAAGCATATAAATCATTTGTGACGTGAGAGTTATTGCAACGAGAAAACCTATATGCATAAAGGTCCAGCTATTTTCTTTATTAAATTACAGATGTGTTCCAACATTACTTAAATTTGTACCTGTAGAATGCGAACTTTGTTGTTATCCCGCAATAGAATCTTACTGATAGCTAAGTTTGGAACTATCCTGTAATATGGAAACAAGAAATACTAAGCAAATCGATGCCATACAGTTTGCAGTTATGTTGATGAACTAGTCATTGTTACCTTTTGTAAGCATTACAAATAACTAAAACAAGACAACACCGAGTACAAGCAATAACAAAGCAGATCAGAATTCGATCACATGTATCAGCCGCAAGCCTTTTCCAATAAATACTCAGATAATGTTTATGAAAAGGAAGTAAAGCAGAATAAAACCATGACTTCATGAAGCTCTTTTTAGCCTTGCTCTAAAGAGGAGCTTGTTTAATGTTAAACCAATTACTTTGACAAACAGAAAACTTTGAAATTGGCACCAAATCATACACAAAAACCAAGATGATGAGTTTTCCAAAAGGAAAAGTTGTGTGCTTACTTTTTGAAAGTTTAACTTTAAACCAAGGCCAAACAAGGAATAAGTTCAACTAATACTATCTCCAGAAATAGAATAATTAGAAGATTTGTACCTTGGGTTGAATCATGCTGGAAGATAATCAGAGAAGTAATGAGGTAATACTCCACAACAAAGAATTAAAAATAATACAGAAAGAAAATGAGCATACTCAGGAAGCGCCTCATAGGAAGTTAAAACGTTCCATACTTCCTGAACCGGTGCCTTGACAGTGATGCTAGCAAGCACACATCGATGAGAACCACCATTTTCCTACCATAAAACCAGAGATCAGCATATGAAGTCTTTATGGTGAAAACTGATACATCAGTTACTATAGTACATGAGATTTAAAAAAAAAGTAATTACAGTACATTAAAGCTCACCAGCAGACCATCAAATCTACGAAGATGAACTTCATCTGCAATGCACGACCTATCTAATCTACAAAATTTACCATACACACCCCATTTGCTGTTAAACTCCAAGTTAGCTGAAGCAGCGACAGTACCAAAACCAGGACCTTTGTAGGTATCCTTTAACTTATTGGATGCCTTGCTATCACAGGCACATGGATTAGCAGAATCCAAACTTAGTAAAGGTAAGGAAGATAGAAGGTTTGAGTCAACGCCGTTGACAGGCAAAGCTAAGGTTTGACTTCCATCTGCACTAGATTCAGCTCTACAAGCTAAGGCTCGAAGATTAACTGGAAGATCAGACCTGATAATCCTCTCAAGAAATATTGCCGGGATATTAAATCTAGGAATCACACTAACTTCATATGTCAGATATGATGTTGATAACCTGCGAGTAAAGCAAATCAAGATAAACTCTGACATAATTTCCTCTGCAGATGATTGGTACATAAAAATGTAGGAAAATTAAATTTTTGTAATAATCTAAACAAATTGTGATTATTTTTTTGTTTTTTTATGGTGTGATTCTACAAGAAATAAATCTGCAAATAATAATATTTACAATTAGATACTTCTGCCAAATAAGCAGTAGTCTTCATAAACACTAGTATGAAGTCATAATATTGGCCCAGTAAGAATAACCACAAGCTAGCATGCGATGAAATTTGAACAAAGAGTATTTATCATGTAAGATCTTGCATCAACCAATTTGATCAATGTAAAAAAATTACAGGGGAAATATACAAGACACCTTATTGTTTAAAAATTATAGATTTTACACCCTAAACCAAAATTTTACAAAGCCTGTAAAGTGAGCAAAGTCAATATTACAAATTGCCCGTTCCACTAAAAACTGTCCAACCATGATTACTTCAACCTAATCTTGGCTTGAAACATTAAATTCCCACCATTTATTTTATGATTATTTAAATTGGACCATAGATGTAACATGTCTCTTCGCCAGTCATCGACACTGTCACCAACCGTTGGTTGCCCTTTGGTTACTGTATCCTCACCGACTATTTGTTGATAGGCATTGGATCCTCGTTGGAGTTGGAGATGGAGAAGAGGGCATTTGGAAATTGAACTGAATATTTCATTTTACTGGAATATGATGATAGCTATTAGCCAAGGTGTGCAATTCATAATATTAACTTTAGTTCATTCACAAGTGTTGTAATATTTAAAATTAGGATGTCAAATTTGTAATAGTATTGTCCATTTAAGAAATACTAAATCAGTATAATAATGATTAAACTATAAATTTAATTGGGACCAATCCACTCAACTCAACATTATAAATAGCCCTGACCCTAAAAAACAAACACAAACAAAATCTGCTCTCTTTACCTTCTCATCCTCAGATTCACTCATCTTCAACCAAGTTCCATAAACACTTCCAGAGTCATCTTAGCTTGACTTTATTTGAGATAAATGATTATACGTTTTATCAAGTTTTATTTAAAAATCGATATTTTCTTTATGAATTAATGATAAAAACATCAAATGATGTTTGCTACCCAAATGTGATCATTAAAATTATGATTTCAAATTTAATTTTTGATGGATTATCTCGAACTCACATGTTTATGATCGTAGAATTATAATTGTCATCAAAATCAGATATTACTTAAATATAGTAGATATTATAGTAGGCCAAAAATCTTCCCATATCATTGATTTAAATAATATTGGTAGGCCAGCTTTAATAAGAACCTCGGATGAAGTTATCATATATATATATTAATTAAATAAGACAATATAATAGGTTTGAAACTTAGTGTATTAATTTATATTTGTTGTAAAAAAAATTTTTACTGAGTAGTAAGCTTACTCCTTTATACCAAACTTTTCAGATTGAAAGTAATACCTTAGACTAGAGTTTTGCTACCTTTTGGAAGCTGCAGGTGAGCTTCTCTTCCATAGAGGTTATGATATAATTGAAAAGTGGCCCTTTTGGACACATACATGGAAGTCATGTTTTGGGACATGTGTATATGAAAGGTATGCATATCAAAAGTTGTGTCTGTGTGGTGTATTATGTAAATATTTAGAATATGATATTTGTATATACTTGCAGCTTGTTTGTTTGGCAGGTTAAAATTAACCTGGTTTAATTTTAAATAGGCATATCGCATCACATAGTAATTTATTTCACATTTTACACATATATTAAAATAATAACTAATTTATATCACATCCCTCACATATCTCAATATAATAACTAATTTATTCACAATTTTTAATAAAAATATTTTTATCCAAGTTTAATTTTAACTAGGTTAAAAATTAAACTTTGCAAATAAACAGGCCCTTAATGGTCATGAATAAAAATTTGGAATTGTGAAATTTATAATTTGTTTTGACTAGTCATCAGTATATTATAGATTTAAAAGTATTTTTGTTATTGTATAATCGATTATGATAGTTTATGTCATATGGTTCATTTTGTTGTATCTCAAGTCGTGATATGAATTCTACATACCATGGGTTTTCTTATTAAATCATTTAGCTATTGATTAATTAACTTAACTGAAAATTTAGTGCCTAAGAATATTTGATTCAACTCCAATTATGCAATCATAAATTTATTTAAGCATAACTAATATTGGATCTAAATTTGGAGGAAGCCCAATTTCATTCTTGAAATCTCAATCCGACTTACTGAATTTAAATTGACAAGCTCTAATCAAGTTGAATACTTGGAAAAAGATTTGCACTTAATCAAAATAAATCATCATTAAATGTTTTTCTTAATTAAAATTTTACAAATCATTTCATTGCTATACTACATCACAGATACCTCAAAAGAATCGCTGATTATATGTTTTTCTATGGGGAAAGAGGATTAAAATTTGTTGATTACAATGATGCAAACAAGGCAGGTCACTAAGATCAACACAATCTCACGTGACCAAGGTCAGTGCAATTATATCTCAGGTTATTTATTCACATTAGGCAATGGCGCCTATTTTGGAGCAATAAGAAACAAGCACATATTTTGCTATCCAACATGGAAGCTAAATATGTGCCAAGTTCTTCTGCAGCATAGGAAATTATTTAGTTAAGAAGGCTATTGAGTGGCTTAGGACTTCTTGCAAGTACAAAAACTCCAATAATAGTCACAACAATAACAATAACCACCAAGTCTTTTCCCACTAGGTGGGGTAGGCTATATAAATCCTTTGTTTCCATTATATTCTATTAAATAGTAAATCACCATTTATCTCCAAGTATATAAAATCCTTTCTAATAGTTCCTGCCACATCTTATTTGATCTTCCACTTCTTTTTTTACATAGGCAAGATCCAATAACTTAACTTTCTTTAGTGGAGCTTCCATTGGCCTACGATTTATATGTCCAAATTATATAAGATGACTCTCTCTGAGCTCACTTTCAATTGAGGCCACTCTAACTTTTTCGCGGATGTACTCATTTTTCATTATATCTTTTTGTGTCTACCCGTTAATCCACAAAATAATAATTTATTCAAAAAAAATCCAATAATAGTTCAATGTGATTGCTTGGCTGCTTCATGAGATGTCATGGGTGAACCAAACACATGCAAAATAGATACCGTTATAGTAGATACATGGTTTTCGATAAAGAAATAGCTTTAGAATATGGCATACAACATATATGTTAGCATATTCATTCACAAAAATCTTAGCAAAGAATCTGCTTGTATGCACCAAAATTCTCTAGGATTGAGAAAAATGTAAAATTATTTAGAAGTAACACAAGTTTATTTGAATTCAGATTCAAATATTTTACTAGCACATGATTGTATGACTGGCATTTAGGCTGGCTTACACACACGAGCAACCATCCTCTACATATTAAATAAATATGAAAAGATTATGTTAAGGTGATTGTTTTCAAATTTGGCACAATTATAGAAGGTCAGATGAACATGAAAATAAAGAAAAACCATTACATGTCATTTATTAAAACCTCAGTAAGATGCTTAAGATTAAGTTTATACATATAAAATGGTGACAAACTAACACAAAATTCCTATCATCTGTAAAGTCGTACTAGCTAGGTGAGATTTCTAGTGGTTGAAGACCGTGAGAGCTAGAAAGTTCACTCAATTACATGGGTTGTGACTGTGGAGTTGGGTAGTTAGGTTTAAGATTGAAGAGCCGTACAAGTGGAGTAGTGCTTTTAGCCAAACCACCTAAAAATCACCAGTATCTCTCTTCTGTCTCTTTTGCATTAGTCTTCCATGCCAATTTTTTAATTCTTTGATAAATCCTCGATTCACCTCCCTCTTTGATGTGTCAAGACGTCAATCATCCATTAAGAATAAAGTGTGAATAGTACACGAGAAAGTTAATTAAATGAATTGTCAGAAGCAAATAAGGCATAACAAATGAGAGAAGTTAGATATTAGATCGATTTTGGTCGATAGGATTAACTTGTTTACCTCAATAGTTCGATAAATCATTAGGGTTATGCCAAACCTAGTTGTTTTAGGTTGAACTAACGGGTCAAAATTCGTTATGCTATCCATGCAGATGAAACACTAGATCAAATTGTTTCCCATGAGCCTCCCAACCCACATTTAAACATGTACTAGGGGACCAGTGACAGGTGGCGATGTAAGAACATGGATCAGCAATTAACCGTTAACCATGCTGGCCATGTGTCAGATATACATGTTACTGGCAATGAAAGTCGGTGATATCCGGTGTTCTTGGTTATGAATGTGAACCGCCGTTGTTTAGGGAGGCGTCTGGAATGTAATAGGAAAATTGCCACAAGGAGTCCTTTATAAAAAGGAGCCCCAACCATTGAGTTGCTCACTACTTGAAGACCAACATCTCTCTCTCTCCTTTATAGACAACACAAAGGGGCCCATGAGACACCACCGTTGCTCAGGCAAACTGCCCCAATCCTCTTCTGCTATTGCAATTCTCATGTTATGGCATGCGATCTACTTAACCATTTCCTTACTTTCAATAAGGTAATTTTAATCAAGTAATTTATTAAGTCTTTGCAGCTAAGTGTAGGCATTTATTATCGAAACTGGACCCATGGACCCAACTACCACCCTTACTCTTGGCTAAAATATTAACCCTCGGAAAATGAGAGTACATACAAAATCCAATACTGACTATAATGAGAGATCTGAAAAGTTGTACAATAGTGGATTGGATCAGGAGCAATATATGTAGGAACATTTGGTGCGCAGGAAAATGCATCATGTTCAAATGTTGAAGGAATTGTATAATCTGCATATTACAATTTTACTTCTACATAAAGAGCCCATGACTAAATCAATATGACAGCAGTGGAAGAACCATGAATCCTACCTTGGGCCGGCTTTTATTGACCACTTTCCTTCAAACTTCTTAAAATCTCCATCAACCATTACAAAGTGCAGCTCCCTTCCAGCATCCTGAGAGTGACAATTAATTTTATAATTGCGGCACTCTTTTAAGAGTTCTATAGACTAAAAGTAGAGAAAGTTGTATACAATGTAACTGTAACTGTCAATGATTTCGTGATTTTTAAGGCCATACGTGAGATGGAAAAGTTACACTATTTTTTTATGAAATTAGATGTCTACAAGAACATTTGGTCAATTACTAACTTTCTAATAAATTCCAAGGTTTGCCATGACACACGGACAAGTGCCAAGACTTGATCCTTTATTCTATTCGCAAAAAGAATGAAACTTTTAAACGAAAGCATCACAAACATTTCATGTCCTTTCAAAAGCTTGAATATATCAAAAATTGCCCTAACAAACTATTGCATGCAAAAGCAAAAACAAATCAATCTTCGCTGCTCTGTAAATAGCCAAGAAAAGACAACTATTCGTCGAAAAAGAGTTTGCAAACCTAGTTAATCGTTCGCTCTAAACTATTCAACAAGTTCCTGGACATTCAGTTACTCTTTTTTCTTTAGCACTTATTCCTCAGTATTGAAAATTTTCGATAGGTGTCATCGCTCATAGCCTAATTGCTATCTTCTCCAACAACAGCTTTATGTGCCAAACTCACCTCTGATGTGGCTCTAACCTTTTCTTCATGTGACCACCCAAGACCACTAGCCTTAACTCAGCGACCTAAAGCTCCAACCACCCTTCGATAACGACCAAGATTGTTCATTAGCTCCTAAATTTTTGCCAATTGTTCGGGGACTCATAAGACTATTCGACAGCTCCTTAAACTATTTGTCAACTATTTGCCAGCTCTATTATTCGCTAACTATTCGTCGACTCATGTTTATGGATTCACTAGAAGAGTCAAAGATCGGTGTTCCACAGTTGAATTCACGGCAGTTAAACAAGGCACGAAACAAACAATAGAAATCCCCTCCACTGCCAACGTCTTAGCCGAACAAGTCGAGATGTACATGACCACTTACTGTTCAAACTCCTTAACTAGCAGCCAAGGATCCAAGATAGCAAAAGTTCAAATGGTCTTCGCAAACTAAGCTTCATTTCAAAACACTTAAAATATCCAGCATTGCAAGGATCTCTAGGTCACATATTTGGTTCAACAGCTTATCAAATTCTCCTTCTATTCAAACAACCTCTTGGTGCCCTCGTGTAGGAGGAATACTGTAACTCATCATGTTCTCTAGTTGTAAATCCTCACTTTAATTCAACACTCGTATAAATACTATTGCAATGTGCTGGAATGTGAACATTTTGTTGATTAAGATTTCTAGCCCCAGATTTGGGTTGTACACTTGTTCACCAAAACTCCTAAGTAAGCTTGTTGAACAAGTTTGGTGAACAAATGAAAGCTTGTCAAACATAGGCAAACTCGTGGAACAAATAGTGGGCCCTATGAATAGAAAATTCATGATGTTTCATCTTCCAAGGGGTAACAAGGTATTGTCAATTAATAGCCAAAAAGCTGCAATTGATAGTCAACCGTCTTTTTATCTACCTAAAAAGGTGAAAAAACCCAATGTTAAACAACTATCATTATCACTTTTTTATCAACTTATCCCATCATAAATGCCAAGATAGAATACAGAATGGGAATAGAACCTCTCACTCTCTCTATGGAATCCGTGGCATTGCTTTCAAGGAACTTTTTAGTCTCTCATCTCACTCCCCATTAGAGAAGCAGATTCATCAACTGGAGTACAGCACTGACTGATGACTTGAAGAGGAAAGCTAGCTCTACTTTCTTGATTTTCTACTCCATACTGTAACACACAAATCCATTGTACTCTTTTTATGTTACAGTGGATTTAAACCATTGAGCTTGACATCACGGTTTTTCCTCCGGACATTGGTTTTCAACAAAAACATCGCTGTCTCCGTTCTATTTCTCCTATTATGTGGATCATGCTTTATTTCATAACTAGTTCATCTTAGTTGGTCGATTTTTCATCTTGCTGAACGACTGAAAAATAAATCGGCTATGATTGAAATACATATGAATAATACTCCTTAGTATGAGGCGCTTACCGAATCAGGAAACTCCTGGAGGTCCAAAACCACCCTGGCTTCAATGTGCCAGTACAAAGCCCTTTGAAGCCCTCTCTGCTCTAGCCATATCCTGCCAGGATGCGGGCAAGGAATTCTCCCACTACGACCAAAGATGCCAAAAGAAAACAGAAATTGTACAGTTTCAGGAAGAATAACCACACTCTTTCCACTAAAAACGAAAAACATAAGCAGAAATGTCTCCATAACGGCATTCAAGAACGAAACCCTACCTGTAGATGAGATTCGGAATGAAATCAGCGAGCCTCTCGTAATCGGTGAGCACGCCCCATACCGATTCCAAATCGGCGTAGACGAGCACTCGAGCCCTAATCTGGCGCTCGCGCCAGGAGACAACGTCCACCTCGCACTGTACCAGCCGCTCCTCGTCATCTCCCTTGCCGTGCTCCGCCTTCCTCGCGTGGGATTGAGGCCTCCATGGCCGCTGGTGGTGCCATTGGGAGCCCCTGCCGCCGATGGGGCCAGAGGAGAAGCATCTACGGTTGGGGGACAAAGTCGGCGGAGGCAGAGGGAGGCTTGCCGCGGAATTTTTGTGGCGATGGAGAGGGGAGGGGAGGGAGCAGGAGGAGGGGCTTGGAGAGCAGCAAGCTCGCATCGGGTGGCAGAGTATAGTGAGTGTGGTAAAGCCGTTGAGACGACATTTTAAGGGGAGAGAGAGAGAGAGAGAGAGAGAGAGAGAGAGAGAGAGAGAGAGAGAGAGAGAGAGAGAGAGAGAGAACCACTCATGCCAACTGGACGTCCGACGTGGAAGGGCACAAGCCTTCAAAATTATGCGGATTATGCGGGTGTTCGCATAGAGATTTGAACGAACATTTGTGCTCCAAGTCAAATTAATTTTTTCATAAAAAATTTAATATTTTAAATTTATTATAAATTTAACAAATATATTTCACATTTAATGAAAATTTTAATATTAAAAATTAATTTTATTTGACATTTTGTATAGCCAATAAAATTAAAATAATTTTATTTTTTATCAAATTTATAAACTAAAATATTTTCCATTCTCTCATTTAAAAATGACCCTAACAAGCTATGCAACAAAACGTGTGCTTTAGAAACTTTCAACAAGGAAAAAAAATTGGAGAATAAATAGCTTATAATGTTTTCTAAAAAAAAATTATTGATTTCGAACAAATTGTGAATGATATGAAATAAAATTAATTATTATGTTGGATATGTGAGAGATGTGATATAAAGTTAATTATTATATTGAAATATGTGAAGGATGTAATATAAATTGGTTATTATTTTAATAATGTATGTAAGATATGAAATAAAATTAATTTTTAATATTAAATTTTATGTGTGATGTGATATGTCAGGTTAAGATTAAACTAAGTTAATTTTTAACATCAAAATAAATGAGACTTTATTGTTAAATTGACTACTATCAATCAAGATTGTACTGAATATTATTAATGTGGAAGGCTTATTTTTTGAGCATTTAGATATAAAAATTGTGTTTCTTGATGACGATTTTAAGGCATCTATATAGTGTAGCGAAAATATTTTTTAATATTTGGAAATGAAAATTTGGTGTGCAGATTGAAAAAAAAAACATGTATAATTTTAAGCAGTCTTTGAAACGACAGTACAAGAAGTTTAACGCATTATTGTGTAAGAAGAATTTCATTCGCAATGAAATGAATCATTGTTATTATTTTAAGGCTATTGATGATTTCTATGTTATGTTATTGGACATGCTTATTGTTAGTGCAAGCATGGGTTAAATTCGAGGAGGCTCTCAAATTATCTTAGAAAAAGTAGATAATGGAAGAATTTGGAGTTCAAGATGCTAAACTTAGGAGTACTTTAGATTGATGAGAAGCAGGAACACAATACGTAGATGCCACATACATCAACAGTAGATGGCATAATATATACACTCTTGGCGTGCACAAAAACTGAATATCATATATACAATGAAAATTGTAAGCACGTTTATTGTAGACCCAAGTATATCATAGTAATGCTGATATGGTTCTTTGATATAAGATGAATTCAGCCACCACGATAAATTATATAAATATACCTTATAATAATGGGGCATTTACATACAGAATACTGAATTCATCACAAATTATGCATTTCACCATTTTTTAGTAAATATTACATATATCACACTCTTTTTACATTTCTATTGTTACAATAGAAATGTAAAACCCATAAGCAGAGTGTGATATGCGTAATATTTACTAAAAGATGGTGAAATGCGTAATTTGTGATGAATTCAGTATTCTGTATGTAAATCCCCCTATAATATATTACTCAAAAAAATATTTAAATATCAGAACACCTAAATAACATTGAATCAAATACTTATCAAGAAAAAATTTCATATTTGATTTTCATGGTTCTAATTTTTTTATGAGTAGATGAGTAATAAGAGTATTATATTGATTGTCATCTGTGGATTATTTGATTTATGAATAGCATTTTTGTTCTTGATTAATATATATATGAAGTAGAATAGATCAAATGTGAGCTACATTATTCCATATAATATTTAACTTATAGCTTTAATTTGTAATACTTTTCTCATGTATGAGCTTGGTGGCCCATGAAAGCCCAATAAACTGGCTTATGTCAGTAGTGGACCTATTTCATGAGAGAGTTTTAACATGGTTGTTCATAAAGAACTACAAAACAAAATTTTCATAAAATAAATTAGTTGAAGACAAATTTGTCTTAATCGCGAACGGGAGGGCATTTTGTCTTGCTATAATAACTCGGGTTTATCATCCAGTCTGATATCAATCATACAGAATACCAGCACATAGGCTCCAGTCGGTTATTCATATTAGTAATGGAACTCTGGTCCTGAACCCTGACATATATACTGACACATACATCTTTGTCTGAACGAGCAGTTTGATGCGGCTGGCTGTTTTGGTTCTTCGCTTAGCTTTGCTTTGGGTCCATAACCAACAGAAGAAGGGCGATCAAATATAGCCTAATCAAGCGGCATACCACCTTTAATTTAATTGAACTTCATTTCTTTATTTCATTCTTTAACTATCTGACTTGAGGCTATATCAATACACGTGTTTGCAAAGGGAGGAGAAAGAGATTTCGCCATATGTGCAACGCTGCATGACAATTTCACAGCAGCCAGTCCGAATTCGCCATGCGGACAAGACAATTTTTTATTGCACATGAACCACATAAAGGATAAAAAATATAAATTTAAAATTACAGCCATACCCTACGTTTAATAAAACTATTACAAAATAAGAGGACAATTGCAGAGCCCTGACATATTGATGCTCATGCAAAACTCAATAACTCAATAACTATCATATTACTTCAAGAAGTAGAAAAAGATTCTCAAAGACGCAGCAATACCTATCATATAAGGAAGCGTTGACTTACGTCACGATATTTTTTTCTTCCTCATTCTTATCTGGGGTCGCTCCTAGACGAAGCTCGCACAAAATGTAATTTTGTCGATTAATCCTGATTTTATAGATGTATTGACTCTATCCTATCTGTGTATCGTATTAAAATATTTACATCAAATTGAGATAGACAAGTGGGCTAACTTTTTTGGAGGAATATAAGGGCCTCTTCACTTGGACCTATGAGGATAAAATTTTTAGAATCTTTAGACAATAAAATTATTTCTATTTTGTGAGGCTATGTAGTATTATATACATATTCATGTGTATAAATATTTATTAGCATATTTATATCTTTATGTACATATTCGCGTATACTTTTATATATATACATGTATATAAATAAATATATTAATATATAAATTAGTGCTTAGTGAAAATATATATTAAGCTTATCAAATCCACTTGAATTAGCTAGTAAACATGTGATTTTAATGTCAAGGGCATCTCAAAAACTAGGATAAATCTTATTAGGTACCAATTGGCTAAGATTTTAATATAAAAAGCTATATAAAATAGTAGCTATGGATTTTCCCTTCAGGAAGGAGAGAAGCTCAACACTTCAATTCCAAGAAGCATTCCTAGTGTGCAGAGAGCAGATAAAAGCATGATTTCAGACAGCAATCAGGCATATAGCATCTTGTCTCATGCTATATACTGCTTTTCATGATGACACAGCTCAAACTTTTAACTTAACTCTATTTTGCACTATTTTTCTGTCAGCTAAAGGAGAAAACTAAGAAATAACACTAAACCACTCCTCTGGAAAAATTATTGTGTTCGGGTATCTGTCGATCCGGTTGAGATAACGCAGTCTAGCGCATCAGAAGGTCCAGTCTAGCCACAGCGTGGCTGTGCTGGTGGCCAGGTCAGACGGTCCTGTCTGACCAGGCTATATCATCCAGTCAAGCCATTGTATCGGCGCTACTCGTTCATTGCTGTGATAAGTGGGGCCCACTGCCTGCACGCGGCGCGGTGCCATTGGTGGATGGATGACTAAGATGGTCAAGTGTTTGAACCAAATAATGTTTTTTTTAGGCTTCTTTTCGGAGAAAATTGTTTCATTCGGACAACCGAATATACAGATATTTGATAACTTATAACTACGCCACGTGCGGAGATGTGAGACCCATAAGCAAATAAAAAAATGTTGGGAAAGTTATATTGTAGTTGCATAAGGCTTATTTTCACCTATATTTGGCATTTTTCAACTGCTTAAAGGATTTTTTAGCTACATCTTTTTCAAATGTAAATGTCTCCAAGGATTTATGTAGCTGAAATACATCTTTATGCAACTGAAAAAAGATCTTACATTACAAAAAATATTTTTACTATTTCAAAAAAATATATTTTTATATAGCTTGAAAAATGTCATTACATGGCTTAAAGCAAGTCAAGAGTTACAACAGCCTTTGAGTTAACTCCTTAGTTAAATGGTTCCCATTGTCCTATGAGGTTGGCATCCAAAAAAAAAATCTTCCTTAAGATGATTATGCTTTAACTGTGTTTTGGGGCATGATGATATGAATTTGCTCAACTCAACTTAAAAATATGCAACTAAAATTTGATCAGAATAGACTTCATTTGGTAATAACTTAATCTTTTAAGTATAAACTGCAGCAGTTCGAAGTTTAAGTCATTTTTCTCGCGTTAATTCCAACTAGTTTGAACTACTAGCAGCACAAAACAAAATGAATCCCAAAGTAGAGAGTTGTTCAAATTCAAGCTAGAAAGCTTTGTATATAACAATGAAACAGGGAAGAATAGCTTGAGGACTAAACACAAAAAGCTCATCTAAACTCGAGTAGATTCCTGATTTCCCTACCACTGAATCAAACTCCTCCATATTATCAAGGCTGCCCCTCTTTACTCTCCCAGCTATCACCCTGCAAACAAGCATTGCTCTCTTCTCTTCATCTTTTGAGATCTGGGCCAAGTCATGAGCTCTTCCGCTGGTAGCTGTGGTACTGATTCTTCCATGAGCGTCACCCCTCAACCCATCTCGGATAATGCTGCAAGCTTTACACGTGCTGATGGAATCGCAGAGATTGGTGGAGCCGTTGAGTCCGAGGGAGCAGGTGAAGGTGGTGCAGAGGAACCTCAGGAGCTCGTTTCCATCCGCGGTGCAGCGAGGATACTTCTTTGCAAGCTTGCTGGCTTTGCTTTTAATGCAGTCTCGATAATCTTCGAACTTTTCGATGGTTTTCTTGGTGTTCTGGATCTTCAGAATCCTTTCAATCTTGCAGACTGGAGATTTTTTCGTGAGCCAGCTTGATTGGAAGATGATCTCCACTATGTTTCTACTGTTGTCCTCAGAACCCAGTTCTGATACTGAAAGTGGCAGATTGCATTTGTTATAGCCGTTGTATAATCAGTTAAAGTTTTCGGGTTATGATTACTGTTATTTCAATAGAAGACAAGGGATGGTAACCATAAATCCACATAAATAGCGAAAGAAAAGAAACTCAAGCCAACAATCAAAGGAGAACTTAAGCAATTAGCATTAGAGAGGGGCACATAAGCATTGCCAAAGAGTCAACCCAAACAGCATCATTGAATTGGCTGGATAAAGAACCAACCTGAACACAGTTCTAATAGACTTCTCTGATATAGTATCTCCTAGATCTTTGCTTTGAGATAGAAGAGAATCCACGAGTGATAGCAGCTTATGGGACAAAATGATCATTTTAACCCTTGCTGTTTGGGGGCTCTAAATGAAGACAAAAAAGACATACGAAGGGCTGGCTGCTACTTCCACTGTTGCCTCTACGAGCTCATAACTCTTCAACTATTCAGCTCTGTTGACGCAAGAAAAATGCAAAGCGAGTCGAATGAACGAGATCTTTTGCGTGGAAACTGCCTAAGCGGGAAAACCACAATGCCTAGGCTTCGACAACTTAAAAGCTTGCACTAGAGGGGGCGAGTTACAGAATGGTAGTTGTACATTAGATGTTTTCCTGAAAAAAATCCCATCTTTACAACAAATGGGAATTTTATAGTCACTGAAACTTAGTTAGCCGTCATGTCAGAGACATAGCTCCCATTCCTGGGTATAGCTGAGGAATGGTCGTAAGGTCCTCCTTGAGGGTCAAACGAGCTTGCTCGTACAGGCAGTACGGATCGTACGATCTGACCGCACCTCTTTTAGGCAGCACAAAGGCCGTCACCTTATACTTGTGCTGTCCTAATGCAGTTCAAGTTGGGAAGTTCAACTTGCGGTATTCGATAAGGGTCTTTCGACTTGCAGCTGTCACACGCGGCACGTGAGTGCTGCTAGTCTCCCGTGTACGCACTCCACGTGACGCTCCACGTGTATGCTCCAAATATGCTAGCATTAATCTAGATACAACAAGCTCCAATCAAGACTATAAGGATCCCTGCATTCATTCCCTACTTGTTTTGTAACTCACCTTTTCATGGTTTTCCCCCGCTACTTCAAGTTTCCATGTGAAAAATTGTCGGTCGATTATGCATTTTTCTACATTGTTAGATTTAGTTTACGGAATTTTCCACTAACATTTATGCTTTCTCAAGGTAAAGAAATTAATCAAAAATTCAGAAGTAAATATTCTTTTTCTTTTCAGATTAATGGAAGGAAACTGATTCAAAGATTTGCCAAACAGAAATATAAAGGAAGAAATGGAAAGAAACAGATCGGAATCTGCATTCTACCTGCATGTCTAATTGTGCGGTGAAGCTCCAAGCTCTCCTGCTTCATGAAGACCTCGCCGCAATCCGAGCAGGAACAGATGGTGGCTCTCAGAGAAGAAGAATCTCTGAATGCGCCATTGATGGGATCTATCACCATGTGGCACTCGTAGCAGCCTGAAAGCCGCCGCAGATGCATTCCTCTGAAAGACCCACTTGCGGAAGAGAAGGAAGAAGACGAATTGATGGCCGCAAAAGCTCCATTGATCTCGGTTAGAGGAGCTTTCATGGATCTAGCAGACCCATTTCGGCAGTTCGGTGAAACCCTTTTCTTGCAGCTATCAATTAGAGCAGAGGAGGGTGGCTCTGGCCTCAGCATCATCCTGGAGTTCTCTCGCAGGTTGCAGAGAGACCCGGAGCATCCTATCCTCTTGCTCTTCTTCTTCATCATCTTCTTCTTCTTCAACTCTTCATCTGTTTGATGATGGCTGCAGGTGAAAAAGCTTTTCAGAGCTCTCCTGGGAGCTGAATCTCCTTGCTCCTTGATGGTTTCTTGCCGATCTTTGTGGCATTGGCTCCTCTTGTTTCGCTCCCTTGTTCCTCTTGCTTCTCCCATTGTTAAAGGAGTCAGCAGCTTCTGAGGGTTCGACTTCCTTTAGTAAGAAGGGAGGAGGAAGCCTCATGAAGGGTTGGCAGCCATGTTCAGAACTTAGAAGCTCGCTCCATTATTGTTGCAAAACTAGGAAGGTCCGTACAGAATTTAGGGAAAAAAAAAAGTACAAAAAAAATTATAGATTTCGCATAAATTTTAAAAAAAATGGCGAAAATCTTCCTTAAAATTTAAAAATAATTACCCACATGCCACATAAAATATTATGTATTACATCACACACACTTTCTTCATAATCTATAGTATAAATTTTATAAAAAAAATATGTGTGGTGTAATATTAAAAAGTTTGTGTGACATACAGTTAAATGCCCAAAAAATTTTAAATAATTTTTTGTTTTATTATATATAATTTATAACTTTCTAACAAAAAGTGTTATATCATTAGACTAAATTTAAATTTTAATTATATAAGTTAAATTAATAATAATTAAAATTTGTATTTTAAAGATTAATTTTTTGATATTTAAAATTTAATATTCAAGATTTAATATTAAAATAATTTAAAATTTCCAGTTTATAAATTGAGTTTTAAGATGTATTTGATTAGAGGAAAAAAAAAAGATGATTTTTAAAAATTTTATGAAAATATTTAAAAATATATATATAATATAAAATAAAATGAGTTAGTTATATTAAAAATTATGTAAATGAAAAATAAATTAATTATTTAATATAAAATTTTTTTAGAATAACATGTAAAATATTATTTTTTTAAATTAATCAACCAAATGAAACCTGAGTTTTAGAAGACTTAAGATTTGAAAATTTGTGAGATTTTTACTGCTATTTTTGGAAATTAATATAAAATTCATATTTTTTTCATAATTAAAGTTATAGGACACAGAAGCAATGAACTTAAAATTATTTCCTAACAATCTGAAATGGTGCAGCTTTAACTTTTCTTTAATTGCTAGTCAAAAATTTCTTCAATTATTCACATCTTCAAGAAAAAAATGCAGATTTTAACTAAGAAAAAAGTAGAGGAATACTAAAAGCTTCAGAGCAGAGTTTAGAAACACTTTAAAAAATTTTTCTAATGTATGGAATGTAGTTTTACAATGTTTAACAACGAAAAAAATAAGTTATGCTAAGTGAAAATTGTCCTTAAATTAAACAAAAGAGTGAGAAAATGTTAAGTATTCATGTACTACCCAAAAATCAATAAGAAGAGGAAAAGTCGAGAGCATTTTAGTCATTTTTTGGGTTTAGAAAATGATAAAAGCTTCAGATTTTCTGAGAGCATATTGCAGCTAATATGACAGTAAAAACATAGAGATTAAGTCTAAGGGAGCGTTTGTTCGTTGTTATCTTGGTATTATATTATGTAATATAGATTTCACGACATCTAGATGTCATTTTTTGACTAATAATCTTGTAGAAGATTATTTATAGATGTCATTAAATTAAATAATTGCTTTCTCTAGATAATATAACATAACGTTAAGATAACATTGAACCAAACACCTCCTAAGAAAAAAATATAAAAATACTTAAGTGAGCTTGTTTAGTATAAGGATAAATGAATGAACGTCAACTATGATTATTTTGTCTATTAAATATGCTGAAAAAGATCATTTTGCCTCAACATATGGTACAAAATTTTAAGCCAAAGGACAAGAATTGGTGAAGATCAACTCACTTTTACCTCTTATGAAAAGAGATAAAAGAGAAGGAAAAAAAAACCTTCATGGATATTTTATTAAAAAGAAAATATGCACATGACAAAGATTTGAGATTATCAAATAGTATATTTTAGACCAGCCAAAATAATAGTAACCAATAGTCAAGAGAAGTTCTAAGCTGACTGGGCGGGTCGGTCAGGCCTAGTAGAGCCAATTAGTCGATTTGGTAAAATCAATTGGTTGTGTTTTGTAGGCTTGAAAAGTATAAGATGTTTGAGAGAGTTTTTGGCTACATAAAAGATGCAATAAAATATCAGTTTTAGGCCAACAAATGCAAGTGTAATGAAAGTAAAATCATTAAAAAATACAAGTAAAATTATTAAAAAATAAAAGTAAAATCTCTTTGCAAAACTTCTGTGTTTACATAAAATCCTATAAAGAATAATAAATAATAATTAATGAGCTTCGCTTCACTTGGACTTGACAGTTTTTATCTTTTAAATCTGATTAGCCTGTAGAAATATGCTTAAAAAATGATTAATTCCAAACCTAAAGAAATTGTAATCAATTAATGGGTTCAACAATAAGGTTGATGTTGACGTAGGATGTGGGGATCCCAGGAAACACCGGAGAGAAAGAGAGTTCCGGGAGACGGCGGCGCGCAAAGGGGTGGTGAGCCCGTTAATGAAAGCTCTAGGAGAAGGTTAGTTCGAAGCAACCAGAAAAACACACAGAGATTTAAGGTGGTTCAGGGAAGAAATCCCCTACGTCCATCGGTCGATCAGCGAAGAGATTCACTAATAGAAAAAGGGTAGCCCTGAAGGCTTGTACAATGCTTTCTCAAAGAAAAGAAGAGGAAGAAGAAAAAGGAGCTCCTCAGTTGGGGTCCTGATACAATGAAAGCCGTTCTGGAGAGAGAGAGCTCTCTTCTGCCTTTGGCTCTCTGTTTGTTTTGTATCTCTGTATCCGTCTAGATGTCTCTCCCTTTCTTCCTCTTTTTCGGCTGGGACTGTTCAACGGTTTTTATAGCTGTGTGGCGTGCGTAGCTCCATCCTGGTTTTCCGGAGAAAATGTGCTGGGCAGGCTTTGCTCGCCATTTTATCTGTCACCGGAGAGGTCCGCCGCTATACGAGGAGGATGATAGCTTTAAATACTGGTACCCCCTCTTGGGAAGAGTGCCCGTACGGAGAGCGGCGGGGTTAGATGAAGTCGATTGTGACGGGCGGTACCCTGTATCCTCGTGTCCGAGGTTACCAGATTTGTCCTAGGACTTAGGCTGAACCCTCGTGCCCGATGTTACCAGGTTTGTCCTGGGATATCGGGAACGAGGTCAGGCTGAATCCTCGCATCCGATGTTTGACCTGGTCAAAACCTGAAGCTGAGTCAGTAATTTAATAAATCAAAATAAAGGTCAGTTTAGGCGCCACGTGTTCGGTCCGGATGCAGCACAGGAGCCACGTGTTAACAGTTGATAAGATCAAGAGTGTCACTTTCCAGCTAGGTGTTATTGATAGCAATCTTCCATAGGGTCTCTACTTTAAGCCCTTTCCAATTCAACTTGGCTCTGTTTGGCAACTGGCTAAAAAAAATGGCTTACTTTAGGTATAGCCAAAATCTTAAATTTATTTTAAAAAAAATCTTTAAAAATTATTTTATATCCCATCCTATACAAATTCTAACATTAAATAAACACTTTATTTCATATTCAACATAATTTTTAATATAACTAACTCACTTTATTTTACATCATACGCATTTTTCTAAAAAATTTCACAAAATTTTTTCAAATCATTTTTTTTCCTCCAACCAAACAGAGAGAATAGAGTTTGTGAGAGGGGGGAAGAGAAAGAAGGAGAGTTAGAGAAAGAAAAGGGGCAAGAGAGGGCGAGTCTCTGTTTGCTCCCTAAAGGGAGCAAGAGAGAAAGAAAAGAGAGAGGAAAGAGAGAAAACTAATTTTTTAAAAAAGATTAATAATAAAAAATTTATTATATATATTCATGGACTCAAATATTAAAAATTTAAAATTATAAACTTGTATGATATTATGCCATAAACTCAATATCCTAAATTTAATTTACCATATATTATAGATTAATTTATTGTGAATAAACATTAAAAAAAAACCTCAATACTAAAGAATTTGATATGACAAATACCGATAGTCTATTCTGTAAGAGAGATCTATACAAGAGGCCTATTTATCATGGATAATTTTTGGCTTTTGGAGAATAACTTTTTAATTTTTTTATTAAAAATATATATTATGTAAAATAAAGTTAATTAATTATATTAAAAATTATGTGAGAATTGAAATAAAATTAATTGATATATTAAGAATTTTATAAAATGCATAAAAGTAATACTATATATCTTTATAAATGACCTCAAATATTGAAACAAAATAAGAAATTTTATGTGATATCATTGCCACATAAGTAAAATAGGGGTGACAATTTGTACCCGTACCGAATTAAACCGGCCCAATCCATCTCTAATGAGACGGATATGGGTACTCAAATTTTACCCGCAACCCGCCCCACCCCATTATAAAATGGGGCGGGTACGGGTATGAATCAACTATACCCGCCCTGTCCCGCCCCTCCCCATTATATATATATTTATCTATTTTTATATAAGCTTATATAGAATTTAAAAAAAGAGTGTATTAAAAATAAAAAAATATAAGGTCATGCTTTCATAGTATAATATTCACCATGTGGCTACGATTTTTGTTGTTTTAAATAGAGTAAAATAATTTGATTTTCATTAACATTACTGAGGAAACGGGACGGGGCGGGGTGGGGTCGGACGGGTACTGGTTTGTGAAAACTAGAAGCGGGGTGGGGCGAAAACGGGTATGAGGTGGATATAAGTAATGAATAATATATAACAGGGCGGGTATGAGTATTTACAAACCTGACTCAAAACGCCCATTGCCATTCCTAAAGTAAAATTAATTTTGTTTATATTGCACTATTATCACATAAAAATTTTAGTTAGATTTAATATTTAGGGTATTTATAAAAACTACAAATCATTTCTTTTGAAATAAAATGATATTTTAATATTAGAGTTTACGTGGAATTGTATATAAAATAATTTTTATATGCAACAACAACCAAGCCTTAATCCCACTAGGTGGGGTCGGCTACATGAATCCTTTATTTCTATTGCGCTCTATCAGTTACTAAATTCTTATCTAAGTCTAAGTAACTAAGATCACTTCTTATAATTTTTTGAAATGTCTTCTTTGTTCTACCTCTTCCTCTTTATACATGGGCAAAATTCAATAACTCAAATTTTCTAATTGAAGCTTCAATCGGCCTACGATTTATATGTCTAAACCATCTAAGTCGACTTTCTCTAAGTTTATCCTCAATTGGTGCAATACCAACTTTATTTCTGTAATATTTATTTTATTTGTATGTTTCCTCTTTGCAGGCCAGTATTCAGCACTATATATCATTGCTGATTTTACTACAGTTTTATAAAATTTACTCTTGATTCTGGATAAGATTTTTTTATCGCATAACACGCAAGAAACATTTTAATATTTTACCCATCCTGCTTGAATCCTGCTAATAACGTCATTATCTATTTCACCATTATTTTGTATGATTGATCCAAGATACCTAAAGCGCTCACTCTTTTTGACAATTTGATCACCAATTTTATATTTTTAATATAAGTATTTCTTTTTTGACTAAATGTGAATTTCATATATTCAGTTTTAGATCTACTGAGATAAAAACCTTTAGATTTTAGAGCATTCCTCTAAAGCTCTAGTTTCGCTTCAGCTCCCTTTTTAGTTTTCTCAAAAAAGATAATATCATTTGCGAAAAGCATGCACCAAGGCACTTCATCTTGGAAATATTTAGTCATGACTTCCATAATCAAAGCAAAAAGATACGGACTTAAAGCCGAGCCTTGATATAATCCAACTGTAATAGAAAAATTCTTAGTCAAATCACCTTGTGTCCGAACACAGGTAACAGCTCCTTCATATATGTTTTTAATAATTTGAATATAAGCAGTGTAAATTTCCTTTCTTTCCTAAAACTCTCCAAAGTACTTCTCTTCAGACTTTATCATAAGCTTTTTCTAAATCAATAAAATTTAAATGTAGGTTTTCCTTTCTCTCCTTAAATTTCTCCATTAAACTTCTTAATAAATGAATGGCTTCTATAGTAGATCTACCTAGCATAAAACCAAACTGATTCTCAGATATCTTAATATTTTTTTTTAAGTATAATTTATATATACTTAAAAAAGTAGCCAAGCTAGTAAAGCTATAGCTTTTTTGGCTTTAAGTCAAAAGAATCGAAGATGTCAGAACAAAAGAAGGAGTCGAGAAAGAGAGCCACTTGGGCTCAGTACAAGGGTAGAAATAGTAGGGAAGAAAAGATCCGGCAAATTCTTCTTTCTTGAAGCCTGTTCAAAGGTATTTATAAGCGGAAGGAAGAGGAGTTCCGTCCGGCTTTTCCGGAGGAAAGTGATATATACAATTGCTGAGCCTACATTAATGGTCCCACTACTGTCGGCTACCGGAGGAGCTGGAAGCAATGAGTGGAGAGCTTGTCCCCAAAAGGCTGAATCGTCGAGCTGAATTGTTGAGCCCGACATTTGAGATCTACAAAAGCAAAGCCCATTAGTGATTAATTATCAAGACGAAGGATTAGCGTGCCTCTTGAGGTGCCACGTGTACAGCTGAGATGCAGCGCTAGAACCACACGTTAACAATGTTGTACGTTCTATAACTCTTCTCTAATTGAACGGTATGATTGTTTCAATTTTCTTTTACTTGTGATTTTCTCACTTAATTATATTTCTTCAAAAGACCCACAACAACAGTATATCTCACATTATAAAAATTGTGAGCTGCTCTCAAGTGATACAAAATTGCTTGCAGTCTACTCTGTGCAGTCACCAAGAGGAGGAGGAGTGATGGGCTCCATGTTTTTTATGGTTAAAAGCAACAAAAGAAGTTCCTTTATTGCATGGGTAGAAGTGATTGCTTTGATTCAAACACCTTTATCACTGATTTGCTCATTTCAGAACTAAAGAGCATCTAGCCTGATAAATTCAGTTCGATATTATTTTAATATTATAATATTTAAATATTAAATTTTAAATAATAATTTTATAATTTTAAAAATATTATTTGAAGATATTTTTAAAATAAGTAATTATTATTTTTAAAATAAGTAATTATTATTTTTAAATAATATTATATAATATTAAAAGAGATTTTACATATAAA
>JAEMOT010003266.1:33673-89247 GCA_019297695.1 Apostasia ramifera | reverse complement strand
TTTAAAATTATTAATTTAATAATAAAATTTATGTATAATGAGATGTGTTAGATTTTTTTTTGATAGTAATAGATTAATTTTAACAATAACAATGCTTGCAGGCTCTAATCATTATTTTCAAAAATAATGTTATGGATTCGAACTAAAATAATTTGATTTTGATTTTTTTAAATTGAACTAAGTTTTTTTTTCATATTATTTACATTAAATTAATAATAATACTTTAATGAACATTTGAGTTTAGCTAACATTTAATTTAATATTATTTTGATGTTATGAAATATATTATAAAAATATAATTATTTAATATAATATATAAATAATTTTTTAAAAAATTATAAAATTCATTTAAATAATATTTAATTAATATGATATAATGTAAATATAATATCAAATTAAATGCTTCCTTATATAATGATATCACACTTATCTATATCAGGTGCCTTAAACATTTCTTTGATTTTTCTTTAATATAAAAAAGGATAAATTACATTTAGATTCTTAAAACTAAAAAATATTATAAATTGATCTTAACCTTAAAAACTTTTATCTGAGTCTCTAAGAAATATTATTATTTAATCCTAATTAAAACATAATTATTAATTTTTCATCATTATATTATAAAATTATTTTTATCATATTTTTTATTTTTTAAAATATAATTTTAAAATTAAAAAAAATAAATTTTAACTTTTTTATTAATTTTTGAAACATTGATGAGAATAGAAAGATAAAATAATCTTTTAAAATATAAGAACAGTTTAAATTAATAAAAATAATAATTAAATTTCAAATTTTCTATTAAAACTATCAAGAATGAAAAAAAGGACGGAAACTATAGCATTGTTACAATTTAAAAAATGAAAATTAAAATTTTTAAAAAATAAGAACCAACTTACAATTCAAGTTCAGATGCAATTTACCCTTAAAAAAACAATTTTACATATTTAAAGTCATACTTCAAGCGAATTAACTTGAATGCCTTCCGGTAACAAAAAATTAATTATAATTTTTTTTATCTACCTTAAACACCACAATTTTATCAACTACTTAAAAATTATGAAAATGTAATTCAAACCTAGAATTCCTTAATATTCAAAAAAGTTCATTCCTACGAATGACAACGGGACGTATTTGAATCGAATTTATAAATACTCATACCAGCCCCGCTATATATTATTCATTACTCATACCCGTTTCTGCTTGCCCCTCCCCTATTCTAATTTTCAGAAACCCGAACCTGCCCCGTTCCTCACTAATGTTAATGAAAATCAAATTATTTTATTCTATTTAAAACAACAAAAATCTTAATCACATGATAAATATTACACTATAAAAGCAAAGCCTTATATTTCTTTATTTTCAATGCACTCTTTCTATTTGACTCTATATAAACCTATATAAGAATAGTAAAAATATATGTATAACGAGGCGGGTATAGTTGATTCATACCCGAACTCATTCATAACGGGGCGGAACGAATTGCTGGTCGCGGGTAAAATTTGATTGCCCATACCCATCCCATTAGGGCGGATCAGGGAGGGTCGGAGCGATTTAATCGAGTCAGTACAAATTGCTACCCCTATTCATTCCACACACAGAGAATATCATAATTTAAATTAATTATAATTATTTCTTCATATAGAAAAAAAGAAACGTGAAAAGATACATAACGCAAATGAAATTGAAACTACAAAAATAGATAGTGAAAAGAACATAAAAAAAAAAGTTAACAAAAGATTTCATAAGAGCTAAGATTAAGGTTAGAGCAAATCTAATGAAAACGATTTTTGTTTTTTTGAAAAAAAAAAGTTTATGTACATGTTCCTCAAATCTTTTGTTTCTATATATTAAAAATATCATGAAACTCATAAACACAATATCTAATTAATATTAATAAGATGACGCCACAACAGAATTAACATAATACCAATCATTCTTCCTTGAACAAATACTTCACCAGCATACCACAACTCAAGTGGTACAAGAAAAGGTAAAATATCACCAAGGTGCCTGATATTTAAGTCCTAATATCTTATAGGTCTATCAATTTCAAAACTCTCAGTTTAGTCCATTAGATTGGGCACAATTTTTTCAATCAGGTACTTCCAAATTCAAATACATATGAAATGATTGCGCACCTGCAAACTCTAATTGTTTTCCTTCTTCTTTGGTGGCGACGGCGTATCTCCAGCCATGCTGCGGCAGGCTTTCCCGCTCTCGCGCAAAACCCTAAATTGTAACGAGAAGGCGGCAGAAGCTGCCGAAGAGGACGATGAATCTGATCCTCATCGCCCTCCCAGGGTGAAACCTGATCTTGATCGTCCAAATTAAACCGTCCTTGAAGCCCCAACTTACAAAGCTGGGAGAGAGGGAGAGAATGAATAAGTGAGAGGTTGACATTTACCTTTAAAGAAATGCAAAAGTAATAAAATTTGTAGGAAACAGATGACATTTCGATAGATTTTCATTTTATGACATAAAATGAGAAAACAAATTAAAAAATTACAAGGCGAGTTAATTTCCTGAATTTCAGGAAAAATTTGCATCAACACCTAATATTCTTTTAGGTGCCACTGTATCAGGATTGAGGAATTTGCATCAATACCAAAATATCAACCATATTGGGAGGTGAATCACAAGAAAGACATTCACAGAACTATAAATAATACCCGCAGATACAAAGAATGGCATAGAGGAAGCTTATTTCTTACCCCCTTTGATAATTGGCGTTTGCAGCCTTCCTAATCCTGGATGTTAAGCTTCCATGTCCAACTCAAATAACAATTTTACTTGAATTGGTTGATATGATGAAAGACTTAAAGACAAAAAAAGGCAGGTAATTACAACAGGTTCCTGGGTAATGGATACAATCAGAACCCGAAACCATTGGCAGCAAAATCGCCATCCTCATCACTGCTGTAAGACTCCACTCCACTATCATCATCATCCCCGTCATCGCTCCCGGCCATAATCTCCAACATCCCTTGCCCCCCTCCGAACTCTTCATCATCAATATTGAAATCAGCATCTCCGTCTAGTTCATCGCCACTGTCGATATCCTCGTCGTCTTCATCATTGCTCATGTCCGAGTCGCTTTCTCCATCACCATCAATTTCTACTTCCAAGATGGGTTCAACATCAGCTTCAGAATCATCATCATCATCCTCAGACTCGCCCCCATCATCAGGGTCTGAATCATCATCGGTAGGCCGTCGTCGTCCGATCTCATAGAGCCGAGCAGAGGAGAACATGTCCTCATGGTCATCCATGGCAACCACACCGACATAAGAGTCGGTAGGATCAGCGGCGAAATCAAGCACGCAGCGGTCTACTGGGACTGTAGCAATATCCAAGTAATTCATTGCATCGATTGTGCGAAAAGCAGGGAAAAGTGGATGACGAACGCGACGGTTAACAGCAGAGGTTATATCCTCGAGATTACGGCGAAGGGTAGCGTAGATGATATCACCACCTGGGTTGAATGTAATCACAGTTTGATCAAGAGAGGGCACACTTCTTAGCAGCTTAAACTTTCGTAAATCCCAAACCTCCGAGTTCAAAATGACCTGCATGGATTAATTGAAAAGATACCATGCTTAGACCACATACCACATGCTTCAAGGTTGGCAAGATATAGCACTTACACAATGCATTAAAGTAACAGCTAGTGTTAAACATTGTAAATATCTCTAAGTTCAATCAGTACACTTTCAAGGAGATTGTGTAGAAACATGTTAAGCTAACAACAACAACAACAAGCCTTTATCCAACTAGGTGGAGTTGGCTACATGAATCCTTTGTTTTCCATTGCGCTCTATCAAACAAGTCTTTATTTATCTCCAAATATGTGAGATTATTTCTTATAGTTTCTTGCAATGTCTTATTTGGTCTTCCTCTTCCACTTTTAGCACAAACAAAATCTAATAACTCAACTCTCCTTATTGAGCTTCCATCAACCTACGGTTTATATGTTCAAATCATCTTAGCCGACTCTCCCTGAGCTTATTCTCAACTGAAGCTACCCCAACCTTCTCACAGATCTACTTATTTCTCATCCTATCTTTTCGTGCTAAGCTAACCCCAAGGAAAAGAAATTGCCAGAAAGACAAACTTGGATTAATTAGCTTTCAATATGGTCAAACTTAATACCATCCCATCCGTGGCGACTGAGTGTTTCCCTACAGTAATCTGTAAAGGCACTAAAATGTTGTAATATTAGGAATAACTCGTGAAGAAGCCCAATTGCAGTGCCAAACCCACGAAATTCTCTTTACCTACAACTGGAACTTATTCGTAGCACACTGCAATGCTGTAATACTAAATATCACTTAGCTTTCAAAAACATGTAAAACATGGTAAGCCGTTTTTTAAGCAATAGGTACAAAGGATCAGAAGTAACAAGAATACGGAACGGGACATGAGCCAAACCTCATTTCCGGAAGGATGAAAACCACCTCCGCCATAGTCACTTAACTGATCAAATCGATGTATAGGCACTGCACTACGCCTATCCCACAAGACTCCATTCCAAAGCAACATCGTATCTAGAGGGCTGAAATGTATAAGAGACTGCGTATGACCTCTAACCACACCAGCAGGGTTGCTCAAAGTATCAGGAAGCCTCAGCTCAACATTGCAGCTCTGTATATCATATAGAAGTATCTCACGTTTTGATGGATCGGTTGAAAGTGCTGTAAATGACATTCCTGAATGGCTACAACGAGCAGTCTTGCAACCATCAAAAGAATGGATGGCCCCATTGGAAACTTCGGAGGCATCCCATAACTTAACATCGTGTGTGCCCGATGAAAGAATCAGCTGTGTCTCACCTGAAAAAGTTGACTCAATCATCGAAATATGTGTCTGGTGGCCAACAAAACTCTCCAGCACATTGCCATTGTTTGTATCGAATATTTTTAGCTCGCCTGAGTGGCTTCCAGTAGCAATACGGTTGGAACTACCCAAGAAAGTGATGCAAGTTAAAAGGGCCACATCATCTCGACAAGTTCGGTATGGCCTAAATCTACTATAAACAAACTGACGATCCCGACGGCCAGTATGAATGCCTCGATGTTGCTTCCCATGCTCACGGGTACCTACACGTGCAGTCACATTTGCAGGTGCATTAAGACAGCGGCTTGGCTCTGGACACACATGCTGGTGCAGGAGTGAAAGTGGCGGTAAAGTTGTTATGGGCGCTGGGCACTGCCGATGCTGGTGCTTTAAGTACTGCACAACGAGAGAATCAAGGGTCATCCGCTCCACATTAGCAGGTGGTAGTTCTCCTCGAAGCCCAAGCTGTGAAAATGGTGAAACAGGTACACTAGGTGCAGTCTGGTATTGAGAATCATCCAAACGATCCACTGGATAGTTGCCTGCCATTATTCTTCCCAATGAGCATCGCGGCGTCAAGCTGGTTACAGGAGATTGACTAATTGCATCATTTGCCAGACCACATTTGCGACCAGTATTTGTAGATGCAAATTCAGCTGTTGCGAGGCGTTTTGTTGCTGGCGTTACAGAGCTGGGATCCTTCATTTCAGTTCCCTTCCTTTTCATTGGCAAAACTATTGGTGTTTTTATAAAAGAATCTACATCCACATTGGACTTGGTTCCAGAAAGTGACATTTCCAGGTCACTCTTTGATGAAACAGATTTACCATGCATGGATATCGGGTTTGATAACAGCTGGTTTTTTGACTGCAAAAGATTTGTAGAGAAAGCCAAAGGCTTCTTCCGTGGAGAAATTATTGCCAAATCAGACTTTTGACTAGCATCCTCATCGTGCATGACAGGCTTATTGACACCTGAAAGAAATCCTCGAGGTGCACGGCCAGCAGGCCCATGAATTTGAACAGACGAGACTTGGAAAGAACTTTGATCAGGAAGAGGTGGTGGTCCAGATAAAGGTGGCAGTGGCATTAAATCAGCCTCTTTCTGTAAGGCAGAAGCAGCGCATGTCAAGCCAGATGCCAGGAGATGCTCATGTATAAGAAGCAGCAGTTCCCTGCAAAAAAGTAATTAATCGCAAAAACAGGTAGGAATACATAGCCTTCCGTACACGGGGAGGTCATGGATACCTGGAGTGATAAGTTATAGGAGTTGCAGCAGCAATTGCAGCTCTTTCAATGCGCCTCAATGTCGGAGCAGCAGCATCAGTAGCTGCTAAAGTACTTGCACGTCCAGAGTTTGTAACAATCTGTTGAATATACAAATATTCTATCATCTTCATTAAAAGCAGTTCTACAGCATCAACAGCAGAACAACAAAATGGATGCACATACAGCCTAAGGATACTCACTGCAATCAGTTCAATAGCCACATGAGTAAGCTCAGCCTGCCACCTATTTTGTTCACTTCCAGAAGCTTGGCTGCCTAAGTCTCGAATTAGCTCAGATAACTTCTTCCCAACCTGGACGATTAGGTCACTGAGGTAATTAATACAGAACTCATATGAACCACTTTTCTACTTTAAATCTCATTGCGGAACCTACCTGGAGCTTTGTTAATATGTGAGCAATTGTCTCATCTCTTGCTAGGCCAAGTAAGACACGACATGCGAGTGCCCTGATACAATCTAGAGCCTGAGGTGGTGTGATCATACGAGGATGAAGAAGATGAAGTAGAACCTTTATCCCATTATTTGCTCGAACAGCTTCCCTTGCCTGATGATATCCTTGTTCCAATTGAGTAGCAAGGCCAGCACACCCAGCTCCTGGTCCTAAGCATATCCTGCGATCTCCAACAACTCCAGAATGCAGTACAGAGGCTGTTGATTGTGAACACTGTGCTGTTCCAGCACCTCTTTCCAACAAATTCAATTCACGAGGCTCATTCAGGACAGGGACAGAAATATTTTTCTCAGACACATTCCGCTCCAAATGCCTCTCTCTATTCTCCAAAGTAGAAACAATCATACCATTACTCAAAGCAGACTGCTGACTTGATACAGGCAAGGATGGTTTGTTGCTTATAGAAGGTGGAGGACAGACAAGATTAACTAACACACACAATGCTGGATGTATCACCTGTTGCTCATACCAACGATAAACATGAAATATCAGCTCAAATAAATTTATACAAAAATATAAAGCTTTTATTAACACGCTTTGAAAAAGTAGTACCTCAGGATCTACATATCCTGCACCATTTGCTGCATCCAGAATAACAGCCATACCCACTCGATCATTGCTTAGTGTAGAGTTGACAATCAACTTACGACCATAAGTAACTAAGGTGACAATATGCAAAACACCAAGCGCATATTGAGCTAAATCATAAAGATAACGTTCCACGGTTGGGGCCTTTGAACAAAAATAAGTTGAAGATAGAATTATGGGAATAAAGAAAAAGTAAAAATTATAACCTAAAACAAGCTGCACCTACCTGGCATAGCTCTAGCATAGTTATATGACCATTAGAAGACAAAAATTCATCTACTGCTGGCCAACGAGCTCTGACAAATGCCGATCCAAGCTTCCTGTCACGCTGTATTTGACGGAATACAACATCCATGGCCTCATTGCTGATATCAAGTGGCTTATAGGCAGCTCTTGTACCACTGCTACTGCGTGCTACATTCCTACCACTTTTATTTGGCCGGAGAGAATCCACGAGCAAAAGAAGATGGGCACTAAAATACTGGCGCAGAGCAACACAAGTGTGATAAGCTATTGCTTTCTCTTGTGCAGATAAAACTTCTGTGGGTGATCGATCATTTTGCAAATTCACACTTGGCATACCTAGCATGCCAGAATTCCGACCAGATCTAACTGAAGCAGCACCTCTGAGAAGATGAAGCATTTTTTGCATACCATCTAGTGCATCAAACGAGTCTAGGATTGCTCTAAAAACAAATGCGCCAGCAAAAAAAATGGCTGCATTTTTTCTAGCTTGTTCTTGAGAGCACTCCAGAAGCTTAAGTGCTAATTCAACTATTTGGTTCACAATTTCAGCAGAAAGTGCACACACACGTTCCATGATTCCCTACAATGAGTACGAAAATATTACTAAAAGAGTGTATACAGAATGTCAAGTTTTAAAAGTAAGAAAGGACGTGTTGAATTCCAAGCAGGAACACTCATAATTACCTGAAGAGAACCGATGGTGAACAAGCACGATGAAAGACCCACAAAAGTATGGGAAGTTCTGTGGACTGCTAAAAGTTTTTGCACGCCACCTCGATCAACAAATAATGCAGCAAATTTTTTATGAGCAGCTAAGGCACAGATAAGCTTGAGAACCTCAGGCAGTAATGACAATTTATCTGTAGTTTCTCCATCCTTAGAGTATCGTTGCAGCAATGCAAGACAGACATCAACCCCTTTTTCATGCAAAACAGGTCCTAAAGCTTCAACATACTCGCCCAATGTTACAAGACACTGAATGCAAAACTTCTCTCGCAGTTTAGCAAGAGATTCACAGTCCAATATGAAAAATTCTTCCCGATCATCTTCAACTTCAACTTTGGCAGCCTTTGACTCAACCAAGTCATCATTAGTTTCAAAAGAACTCCTGTCACAAACTCCAAAAGCCCAACATAAATATTTGAGGTATGCCAAAAAAGAAACTCTAATTTAAAAGCTTTTATATTTAAAGTTCATGCAAACTTATGAGACATTATACTGAAGTATACATCATTAATTGATGAGGATGCAAATAAAGTTGCAAATAGCATTTGCCGTCTTTTTCAATACTATAGAACTAGGACTCCACACATATGCTGTGTCTTATTATTTATTTATTTTTAACTAAGAGTTTTTCCAATCTAAGATAACTGATAATGGAGGAAGGTTATGGTAGTTTGAAAGCCACTTACAACTTATTTCACTGTAGACTTTGATATTAATCATATGCACATAGACTGTGTTTTATGCGGGACGGAAAAAGATGTCAATGATATTTTATATTTATATTCAGCAAAACCGATTAGCAAATTATTTTAATTAAAAAAAAAATATTTTCTAGATAAATTATATGATAAATAAGATTTTTAAATAGCATAAATTAAGATATTTTAAAATTAAAATTAAACTGGATCATATGATAAATAAGAATTTATCAATTTAGATTAGGACGTCAATTTAAATTCAATAAATCAAATCCGAGGTTCAGGAATTTAGGATAGACGTCTCACAGTTAAATCCAACAGTAATTGACACATAAAGAAATATCGGGTGGNCTGGCGCACGGGCAGGCAACCTGGCGCACGGGCAGCAGCGCTGGCGCGTCGGACGAATCTGGCGGAACTGCACGGCGCTGCAAGCAGAGCGAGCTTTGGAGGCCGGTGAGTACGCAAAGATTTTTTTTTTTTTTTGGAAAAGTGGATAACTAGGCCAATTTGAGAATTCTCACCAAAGACTAACCTTACTCTTTCTTTCACCGGAATATCGACCCCTTAAATCGAGTCTAGGCTCTGAGAAAACTCAAACATAATTTCATTCATCAAATGCTATTCCTTTACAATGCAAGACGACCTCTTTATATAGAGAAATCTTATGTAGAAATTTGAAAATACAATATTAAATACAGAAAATAAAATACCAAATAAATAAAAGCAAATATGAAACTAATTCTATTATAATAAAATAAAATAAGCTCCAAATGAGGTGAGTCTTCAAATCTTCCAGATATGCTCTGAATCAAATCAAATCAAATCAAATCAAAATAAAGCTAATATGAAAATCTCTAATAGCTCTAATTAATTTGAATTTGAATTTTGATTCAGCACATGACGTCATCCTAGCCATCCAATTCGCTGTTGATCTATGTTCCCACCAATTCTCCCCAGGTGGGAGGAACTCGACCCCGTCGAGTATGGGTCATGCGACTCATGTGTCTCCGAGTGGGTCAGATCAGCTGTAACCTTTGAGCCTCCTGAAAATGTAAAATTCTCCATCGAACCAAATATCACTGATAATTGAATTCTATTAAAATTAGTTGCTCAACAAGTTTATTCAATTAGCTCTAAATAATTATTGAGGTGGATTTTGGCTGTGGACTCTCGTGGGTAAAACTATACTCAAAGGAAACAAGAGGCTATTACTTCACTAGGTATTACTGTTGTGTCCTGATAACCAATAGATCTGAAATATTAAAAGTATCAACTATTCTTATGATCTAATAATAATATTCAAACTTATTCAGTTGACCCAATTTAATAAAAAATTTAAAATAAATTAAATTAGAGATTTAATTATCTTAAATTACCATAATAAAATATTTAAAAAAATTTTCTACACTTAATTATAATAGCTCACCATTAAATTTACTTATTTCATTTATTTTATAATATATAAATAAAGAAACTGACACATGCAATAACTAAAACAAAATACAAATACAAATACTGACTAGACTCAAACCTAAGATATTTTTAAAAAAAATGAAATGTATGCAAACTAGATTTATGACCTTACTAATGCTTACGAGATAATTCTAATTATAGGTATCAGGAAAATAGGTTAGAGTCACGAGAGATGCGATTCCTAATAGGTGTCATAAAGTTCTCCAGAAATATCTGGCGAACCGTACAGCACACCAGTTAGATGTTCGCGTAGCCCACCACTCAGTCTCATGCGTCATTTGCCGACATTGGTCTATAGGTGTCGAGTTTTTACAAAATCTAAGATATGCATAAGTATGCTTAACTAGATCGAACCTATTGGCCTCATAATGATTGTGATGATTGTAGCCTATAATCATCTCAATGTGATCGATAGTGTTATTAATACAGTAAGATGATTTAGTAGTTCTTATCGAATTTATGATCTGTTTTTCTTTATGACTCAGCTCTATAATTATTTTCTCAACTTGACTTTCAACTTCTATCATATAATTATCTTCCTCGTACTTTTTATACTCTTCGGCTAAACTAGGATCTGCTATATAAATGGATATAGGTAAGGAATCAAATTCCAATGCTTCAGGAAGAATGAAGGTCTCCGTGGAGAACTCATTCAAAATTTTTTTCACGAAGAAACTAGATTGGTCACCTATAGTCTCAATAGGTCTAGCAATGAGAGTAAGAATTGGAGCAAATGGTACAAATCTAGTGTCATATTGTTTATTAGGTGTGGATATGCGGTCGAATCTTGCGATAAGCTCAGATAATATAATTTCTATTTTAGAGTCCATACTCAAATGATACTTATATTAGACAGCAATAAATAAAATTATAATACAGAATATATAAAAATAATCGAATAAAATGCGCTAACCTAAACCATGCTCTGATACCAAGTTGATGCAGGACGAAAAAAGATGTCAATGATATTTTATATTTATATTCAGCAAAACCGATTAGCAAATTATTTTAATTAAGAGAAAAATATTTTCTAGATAAATTATATGATAAATAAGATTTTTGAATCTAGTAAATTAAGATATTTTAAAATTAAAATTAAACTGGATCATATGATAAATAAGAATTTATCAATTTAGATTAGGGCGTTAATTTAAATTCAATAAATCAGATCCAAAGTTCAGAAATTTAGGACAGACGTCTCACAGTTAAATCCAACAGTAATTGACACACAAAGAAATATCGGGTCGCACAATTAGAGCCAAATAAATAATCCAAATTAAGCGAATAATTTATATTGAAGTCAAATAATCAGCTTAGTAGGGTTCGGGAAAGAATTTACCAGTGATTTGAATCGAAAAAGAATCATTGACGATGATTAACTGATCTGATCGAGTACGGGCGACGCGCGNNTCTAGGCTCTGAGAAAACTCAAACATAATTTCATTCATCAAATGCTATTCCTTTACAATGCAATGCGACCTTTTTATATAGAGAGATCTCATGTAGAAATTTGAAAATACAATATTAAATACAGAAAATAAAATACCAAATAAATAAAAATAAATATGAAACTAATTCTATTACAATAAAATAAAATAAGCTCCAAATTAGGTGAGTCTTCAAATCTTCCAGGTATGCTCTGAATCAAATCAAATCAAATCAAATCAAAATAAAGCTAATATAGAAAGCTCTAATAGCTCTAATTAATTTGAATTTGAATTTTGATTCAGCATATGACGTCATCCTAGCCATCCAATTCGCTGCTGATCTATATCCCCACCAATGTTACAACATTAAATTGAGTAGAATGACAGAAATTCATGTAGCTGACCTCAAGAACTTTAGAACTAAGGATTGTTGTTGTTTTCTCACCATAAAACAGGAGTAATTCTGAAATATCAAAATTACGACCTAAATAGCCACAAAAATACTTATGCTCGAAATTACAGCTCTAAAAACAAAAAATTTTTGTTCAAAAGGAAAAAATTACAAAAAAGAAAAAGAATGTAAAAATAAATAAAAATGTGCTTAAAAAACTTTTTAAAAAAAATAAATAAATAAAAATGCGCTAAAGAACCTTGAGGCTTCACTTGTTTTAGCAGCATCCACCACAGTTGATGCAGCTTTAGAAGCAGCTAAAACAGCAGCTTCCACATCGTTTGCACTTTTCCATACCTAACCATAGAGAGAAAAACTTACCAGATACTATTAAACACGCACCAATAAACTATTTCATCTAGAAATCAAGCCTACCTCTAAGGCAGTAGATTTCACAAGCTCAGCAGCAGCATCACCGGCTGCTTTAATGGCTTCTGCTGGAGCCCTCGCAGCTCTAGCTTCAGCTTCAGCAGCTCTTGTTGCTTTTTTCACAATTTCTGATATATCCCTTGTAGCAACAAGACATCCTTTAAATCGATCATCATCATCCTCATCAACTATAGACAGATCTGCATCGTTCTTGCTTGGATTCTTTATAGCATCACACACTCTAGCATTTTCTTCAGTTTTCGGTGGATTTCTATCCCTGGAACTTCTACTCACTTCCCCTAATTTTAGTCCAGAGAGTGGGGATATCATAGATCTTTCATTTTCTAAGGCACCTTCGGATATTCTTCCTTTCCCTCTTGACCTTGGCAAACCCCGACTTGGCCTTCGACGAGCTGAATCATCCTGCATGTTATCCTCAGAGCCTTCATGAGCTAATCTAGCGACCTGTCTCTCACCAAATTTTGGTTTTCCATCAAGCAGATCATGGTTACACCATCCATCATTAGTAACATCAGCAACTTCCTGGTCCATATTGTAAATACCGACATCTGCTGAAGAAGCAGCAAGCTCAGATTTCAATGAATCGCCAACTTCTCCCCAGCACTCTTCTTCGTGTGTTTGTCTTATATTCTTCTCCCTATCCCTTTCTGCATTTTGATCAACTAATAAACCCTCATCTGCAACCCTTAATCCACCCAAAACCAGCCGAGACCTGCCCCTGTTTTCTTCTCTAAATCTTGAAAACGCAGGGACAGTAGAATGCCTAGCATCTGCTTGAACTACATCTTTTTGGCTATAATTCACCTCTCCAAGAATTCGAATACGTAAATAACGCATAAGCTTTGCTGAAAGTCCTGAAGTCAAGATATCTTCCACTACTTGAGCACCCCTGTTAACAACCATTACTGAGCCCGTTAGATCAATGGCATTGTGAAGGTAAAGGTGGCAAATGTTAAACAAACTCGAACTTCATACCCTGACAATGACAAGGCAAGAAGACCAGTAGAATACGTTCTAAGCATGTCAAAATTTGTTGCCTTATTGCTTCCTAATTCAGAGTTCCAATTGAATACATCAACAGAATCCTTCAGACTATCCTCCATCACCCAGCTTTTGATATTGTCAAGAACAGCATCATCAAAAACATGAGGGTACTGTCCGTTACATGAATTCAGTGCAAACTGAAGATGTCAGAGAGATGCACAAGTCCAAAAATTAAATTTGATGAAATTAAGAAAAAACCAAAAGAAACTACCATCCCATTAGACGGACAGCTCAGAAGAATCCTGGCTGCAGCTGCACGTATGCTTATGGAATATCTACTTTCTGATAGAAATCTAGATGATACTAACTCGTAAAATTCATCATTTTCCTGATGAAAAAAATAAAAACTCAATAAGTACAATCTCATTATATTGTGAAGTAGAAAATTCATGCTCAATCTCCTAGAAAGAATCAACTAATTAAGGAGGTAGCTTGCATACCCTGATTAAGGTGCCTAGCTTTCCAATAGCATGAGATGACCGTGCATTGTTAGCAGATGAGGATCCAAATTCCTGGATGTATCTACATCGAATTGTAAAACAAGGCAGTGAACTAAAGAACGTATATGATGCACATTTACCTGAATATCAAACAAAAGAAAATGTATGCATGAAGAACATGCAATTATCATGTAATTTCAGTTATTTTGCTTTATTGAGAACTATCAAACATGTCACTGTAACAATCCTCTAAATAAGAATATAAAACTGAGGGAAAAAGTTGGTAATTCCACGGGGCCATGCAACTGGAGAGAAGTTCATAACTGCTCCGTCTTCGCTACACATACATCAGTAAAAGCAAATAATTTCGTAAAAGCATTGTTCCGAATAAACTGCAATGACAATGTAGCATTAAGCAACCACACAATCAAAAATATGTTACCCATAGAAGCATGATGAAGGTGGAGCCAACTATAACTGACCACAAGTTCTTAGAAAGATGAAAAGAACTGAAATATACTTAAATAGAGCCAAAATGAACAAAAGGAACGAATCAAAACTTGAAGGGTCCGGAACAAGGAGCTTCTGGTACAGTGTCTCAAGAAACATAGTAATTCATTTGGCATTGTAGTACAAAACACAAGACTATATGTCATCCATCTTGTTTGGTTCAGTTTGACAGTTTGTTTAAAATTCATCCCCATAAAACCACATTATCAAGCCAATCCAAATAACACCTCTTGGTTCAGCACTTCAGCCAAAAAAGTAACATTGCTTGAAACAAAATATGGAAAAGGATTATTTGACTAACAGTGCAGCTAAAAAAAAAACCAAAGAGATCGAAAATTTAGAGTGACAACAATTTTGAGAGAGATCAGAATATTTTATACCCCTTTGCGGATAGTTAAAACACTATCAAAACATTTTTATAAAAAAAAAAAGGAAGCATAGTGGAAAAAATTAAAAGCATAGCCTATAATATAGCATTTGCTGATAATTACATCAAACTCCAGAAATATGTTGTAGTCAAGATCAAGTCTTCTTTGTGGGTACTTCTCATGCAAATCAAATTATAAGAAATGATGACCATAACTTGCATTACCTTTACCAAACAAATCTCTGAACATTCCTAAAAAGGACATTTATAAATGTGTATCCACTAAAATCCATATTTACAATATGAACATAGTGTTACTAACAACATGCATTGTTATTATGTCAAGATCAAGATTATGCCAATATTGAATCTATAGCCTAAACTTGAATTACATGTCTCGGAAGATTACTCATAACCTAAGAGAAAAATAAAATTAAGCAATAATGGATAATAAAGGGTCATGCTATGCTGTAAAAGATTCCCATAACTTTGAGGCCTAATGGAGGTGATTTACGTAGTCTTATGCCACACAAATAAAAAGTTGTATTTAAGATCGCAATACAAGGCTTCCTAATAATAAGGGTGCTAAGCTAACCTATGAAGCACTGATATTTCCTGAAGCCTAACATATTTGTATCGTATCCATATCAGACACCGATATTCTCTAATACTTCATTAATATGCATCTAATACGTTACGTGGCGTATCCATTTTTATTTTATTTTAAAAAAATCGAATACTTGCCCGATACTTGTTCGGTACTTCTCGATACTTCTAATTAAAAAAAAGTTGGAACAATCGATCTGGCCACACAATAGATAATAAAAAATATCTCATACATAAAACACAATTCATGCATATACTCAAACATTAAATTGAAAGAGAGACGCTGGGCTACGCAATTGGGATCTCAGAAAGCTTTATGCACATTAATTGGAAATATCATGCAAAAAAAGTTGGAACAATTAGTCTGGCCACATAATAAATAATAAAAAATATCTCATACATAAAACACAATTCATGCATATACTCAAATATTAAATTGAAAGAAAGACGCTGGGCTACGCAATTGGGATCTCAGAAAGCTTCATGCACATTAGTGTTTCGGCAATAAAAAAAATTTAGTATTCATAAGATGTTGCGTCATCTACTTTAGCTGACCTTTTTTCGCTATCTTACAAATATTAATGATATTTCTGCTTTTTTTACCTTAATCAATACTATCTTTGCTTCTGTTTGATGTCGATCGTATTTTTTTCTTAATCAAGTTCATATTGCAAAAAATATAGAATTTTAGCCTTTTTATTTTATTTATTTATTTAGTTAGAAACTCAGAAAGAGAAAGCATGTATTTATTTTGATCAAATCAGTATATTTAGGTTTATATCATAGCAGCTATATTACTATCAATTGTATGTCTTTTGCATCGAACTAATTAATTTGAGTTAGGTTTAACTTAAAACTGAAACTAACCTACTGATATATATTTAAACTCTCATCTCATTTAAATAATATTTGATAAGTTAGAAAATAATTAAACAAATTTTATGACATTATTTTAAGACTAATTTACAATTCAATAACTATTGAAGGATGTTTTTAATTTTTCAAATTGAATTATCTATAATACTGCTTTTAACAATATAAAAAATATTTGAAAAAATGTAATTAATTTAAAAAAATTTAATGAATGTTTTTGAAATTTATAACAACAAGATATATAAGTTATTCTGATCGACTATAGAGCTATACATTAAATATGAGAATATGATATATTATACATAAATATATAACAGTTGTATCATGAAGTATCTATATCCTACTTTTTTAAAGTTTATCGTATCATCAAACTCACATTGTATCGTATCTGTATTGCTATATCATACTCATGCTTTATAGAAGCTAACTATAAAGCTACTACTCAACCTTTGATTAGTGAATTAGAAAAAAAATAATAAATTCAAATGAAAATGTAAATAGAATATCTTGAAATCACAAACCATATATTATGTCCATTGAAAATAACAAAGTTCCACAAAAAGATAAAGAAACCTTATCTTTTAGGAGTCGAATAAAACAACCTACTCAGTAAATTACTTACCAAATAAAAATCACATCATCATAATCAAAATGTTCCCTGAAGACATATCAAAACAATGGATGACTTAATGGATTCAGAATACGTACAACAATAGCAAATAACTTATTATCGATAAAATAATCACATAGCATGTAGAGAAATACTTAAAAGCTAATACTTTGAAAAAAAATGAGGTCATTCAAGAAACAAAGCATCAACAAAAATATGATCTACACCACATACTACTTCAAAATCACACCTAAATATTGCGACTTGATTCCCCTCAGAAGTAATATTACATACATCAAAAGTCATCCATATATCATCCAACTAGGTAACCAAATAAAAGTCTACCAACATATAGCTAGGTTCCAATTCAAGCTACAGCTAGCTGCAAAGCAAATGGATACTTCACACAAGGAAATCTACATTCTTATTAGTAACTGAATAAACCTACAAAACCATTTGGCTTCAACTAGTACAAATCAGAAACAAAATGCATGGAAAAAAATGACAAGAAATTCGAAAATTGGAATTACTTATGTGGTGATAAAAATTTAGGGTAAATTGCATGATTGCATCTAAGCCCTAGAGGTCGCACGGGCATTGGACCCAACCTTTTAAAAGTCTTCATTTGGGTCCACAAGATTGTAAAGGCACAATTATTTGGTCCTAATAAAGACATAATTGTTAATTTTTTATTATTATATCGTAAAATTATTCCTAATTTTTAATTTTTAGCATTTTATAATATAATTTTGAAATATTAATATTAATATTTTTACTTTTGAATTTTTAAAAAGAAAAAAAGCAAGAGATGAGAGAAATTAAATTTTAGATTTTTGTTAAATTTTTTAAAAAGGGTGAGAATAGGAGGTTATAATGGTCCTTTAGAATGTATAAATTGTTTAAACTAGTCAAAATATGATCAAATATATTTTTTATCAAAAAAGAGCCGTTGAAAAAGTAAGATTCTAAAAGATGGATCAAAATAGCAGTGCTTTAAAACTTTGGAAAGCTATAGAATCCTACTTTTAGTATCAAAAGGAATTAGAAATTTTGGTTTTGTATAAAAGAATATAGTAAAATGGGTGAAAGCAAGTCAAAATACGATGTCATACATGTAAAAAGGCTGTTATAAAATTAGAATTTTAAGATATATAAACACATAGATAAAAGTACATATGAGTGTGCGCACATGGGAGTGTATGCATATATATAGAAAGAAAGAATATAATCTAGTGTACATTCTAATGCAAAAAATCGCATTATAAATTTAAGATGCAAAATGTTATCAAACAAAGATAAAGATGAGTACGAAGAGCTAAACAAAGCTGTATTTTCTGAGCACTAAAAACAATCAGAAGCAAACTAAAACAAATTAAAACACCTCAATTTCTAAACAGATAGTGAAGTGCAAGACATGCTATGCTTTGATGTCCATATATTTGTAAAGCCCATACATATTGTGTATGCATCAGTTATCTTTGAACCACCCGGATAACAAGAACAGTCTACACAGAAGGACAGCAGTTAAACAAACAAAAAGTGCCTCTTCCCTGCATAAGCGTACTACAGACCAACAATTGAACTTGATAAACACCCATTTTTAACACGAATGCTACCTAAGCAACCGCATAATACTGTTCATCTGTCTTCAATACATGCCGCAACCGAGTAAAGCAAAAAACTGTCGTTTTATCATCTAATAGAAATTTCTCTTCACAGAAAGGACCAAGCATTCAAGGAGGGTTACGAGGAATAGGTGATAAAAATAATCCCTACCATTAGAACAGTCTACGTGTCCACAAAAGTTTCCAAGAAATTCAAGCCACGTTTACTCATGGACAAAAAGCATCTATCCGAATCCAACATATGATTAACTTCCATTAAGACTTCAGTCAATCCCAATAGCCGACAGTGATAACGAGACAGGAAAGAACAAAGAAATGGAATCTAAAACAACGTTTTCCTTAAGCATATACCTCGACTCCTGAGTTTCGAGTATGGAAGCAAGTGCATGGAGGTGCCTAGGATTAGGGTTCGCCTGGGAGGCGGTGATCTTCGAAATCAACCTCTGCGCAGGCGAAAGCATCGCCTCGTCCTCCGACCCTTCCACCACGCCATCCTCCGATCCCGCCGCTTCTCCAGACGTCTCCATAGCCACCGCAGCGGCCGCCGCCGCTGACTGAGATTCTGTGCCAGACTCCATACCACCGGATCGCGGAAGTTCCTAGAGCTTCGATTCTCCAAGCTGGCTTCCTTGGCCCTTCCAAACTGACGATAGAAGAGGAACAGAAGACCGGAGAGCGGAGAATGAGAGAGGAAAGACAATAGCTTTGTAGGTGGAGAAGTGTGCGTGAGTAACAGGGAAGGAGAGAAAGGGGGGAAGACGGGGAACGAAAAGAAAACCCGCATTTTCGCCTTGCGAGAACTTATACCTAATCAATCACTAGATGCGGTATGTTGTCTCTCATTTCTACCAGGATTATTGTAGACCAGTCCTACAACCGTTGGATTAACTCTATTGACTTATCTGAACTGAAGATACTGAAGCGACTTAACATAATCCGAGGAGCAACGGAAACGCCCTACCCTACCATCTCGAAGCACCTCCTGGCGCTTTCCGTTTTCTAAAAAAAAAAAAAGGGAAATTTACAGTAATACAGACAACTTTCTATATATTACAATTCAACACTCTTTCACTAAATTTTGTAAGATAAATTACATCCAGGTCCTTGAGTTTAAAACTTAATAACACACATATTCAGATTTTTAAACTTATAATATTAAGGTCCCTGAGTTTAATAAATTATTAAATAAGTCTTTTTTATTTTTTTATTATTAAATTTTTTAAAATTATCATTATACCCCTCCCCTTCTCTCTCCTCCCAATCCCCGCGCACGCGCGAGGCCACACGGCCGCTGGCAGGTTGCACACGGGGCATCAGGAGAGAGAGGGGGGGGAATAATAATAATTTAAAAAAAAATTAATAAAAAAAGACCTGTTTGATAATTTATTAAAACTCAAGGATCCCGATGTTATAATGTCGACCTGTGTGTTAAAGTCTTAAAATCAAAGACCTTAACAAATTTTTTATAATATTAGATAACATATCTATAAATATAATAAAATAAATAAAATAAAAAGTATCATAAAATAATTTTGATAATATTAGAAAAATTTAATTTATAACATACTAATTAATGTGCATGAATGATCAAGGAACAAGAGATCATGCCAAAAATGAGGAAATGGAGTTTTATTAATGAGCTTCAAATAGACTTTATTGATAAATTTTTATCCACAAATTTCAATTTTGATTCAATTGAAATGAAACTGGGGCTTGTCATTGAGTCGAGCTTACTACGACTTTGAGTTTTTAAATTCAATTAGAGTTTAATTTAAATTTAATCAAAATTATTCGAGTTCGAGATAGGTTTCAAATTGATTTGAACAGAGTGATTAGCATTTTGTATTATATAAAAAATGTGTGAATCACACATATGATATATAATAACGATATTAATTTTTTTTAAAAGGATGTCGTATTGAGAGCTAAAAATTTAGATCGATTACCAAACATATTATATGTAAAATAAATAAAATAACAAAAAAAATTTTGATATACAGAGAGATAAAATTGTATCAATTTTATTTCAAATAAATTGACCTCCGATCATGAGATACTAAGTCGAGCTAAAATCCAGTAACTTTGAAGTTTCATGCAAAATTAGCAGCTTTATATATAACTAATCCTTTATACATTCCGTCGAGTTAAATGAAATTTATTATAAAATATTATCGCTAGACTAAACTTAATCATTAGATTTTAAAATATGAATTGTCAATCATACGTAATGTTTTAAAAATCAAACTAAACTAATCAAATCAACTGATTGAATCATGAATTGGTGATTCAATCGGTCTGATCAAGTCTCAAAACTGGCTTTGCATTACACTAGAATTGAACTGATGGGGTCGAACCGAAAAACTAAACCGGTTGACCGTTGCATTTGAACCAATCAACCCACAAATTTTTCTTAAGAAACTCTAACCATAAAATAACGAGGGAGATTTCATGCCTTCTTTTAATAACGTAGGACTAAATCTTGCTATGTACTATACAAAGGTGAGAGCAAAAAATAAACTTTTTTATTTTATTTTCATTTAATTAATTTTTATAAAAAATAATTTCATCATTTATCATTTATAAAAATAACATCTAAAATATTATTATTTAATTTTTTTTTTTAAGAATTATTTTGCTTTTTATTATTTACAAGAATAATCTTATAATTTTATTATTTAATAATTTAAAAAATAATAATATTATTATTAAATTTTAATTTTTTAATCTCACCATGAATTTTATAATATAATATATTTATAATTATTATAAATTATATTTTATAAATATTTACTTAATGGTTAAACCCGATTTAGCTTCGATTGAACTCTAAAATCTTAAATCTTTCGTTTTACTTATTTTAAAATTGGTCTAATTTTCAAAACTCTGATTATAAAATTAGATTAAAAATTTTAATTATACAATCATCCAAATAGACCTATGTCAAATATTTAATTCCATCTTAGGAATCAATTTGAAAAAACTAGATAAACTTTAGGCTCTGTTTAGCGCGAGAACTAAAATGAGGACCAAAATGGTACTAGTTTAAAAATAATAATAATAATAAATAAATTTTTTTAATAATTCTACACAAATTTTAATATAAAAAAATATTATTTTTACTTCACGTACTCAATAATTTTTAATAAAAATATTAACTTTATTTCACATCTTAAATCAAAATACTTGATTCAAATATTTTGATCTAAAATGTGAAATAAAATTGATATTTTTATTAACAATTGTTGAGTATGTGAAATAAAATAATATTTTTTCATATTAGAGTTTGTGTAGAATAATTAAAAAATTTATTTATTATTATTATTATTTTTTTTTAAACTAGTACTATTTTAGTTCTAATTTTGATCTTCGCGTCAAACAGGGTCTTAGACTCATATACTAATTTTAAAATCATGGGCCCATTTGATATTACCTATAACCCTTATACACCTATATGATATTTATAAGAAAGATACTCTACTTGGCTTTTTTTTTTTTTTTTTTTATAAATTCGGCCTCAACCTGTATTATCAAAAGGAAAGTGTTTACATTAGCTACAAAAAGAACGATCCTCTTCAAGAATTGAGAAAATCATATGAGAAAGAAATTCCGTTAGGAAAAACGGTGATTGGAAGGCCAAAGTTTGATCGTCACTAGCTTAGTACAATTGTTCTACCTGACATTTCTTATATTGGGTGTGCAGCTATCGAAAAAAAAAGGCGTTCTCCTATGAGCACCAATACATAGTGTAATAAACGAATTGGTTGCTTCATGTCCATCAACTTAAGACTTTGATATAATTGGTAGCGTCAAGGATTCTAAGAGTTAGTATCAGAGCAAGTTAGGTGTTGAAACACCCAGTAATGTGTGAAAGGGAGGGAAAATTGTTAGAAAAAATAGCGACCGAATGGCCTGAGTTTAATCATCACTAGCTTAATACAAAGCCCGAATTGCATGTGCCACTGTCGAAAAGAAAATTGAGTGCAACCCATTGGCATTGAATGCACAGAATAAAAAGTGAATTGATTATGCTATTCTCATCGACTTAAGTTTTTGAATAGTCGGTAGCGTCAAGAATCTGAAGAATATCTAGGATATAATTGGCCACAAGTTCCAATGGAATGTAAAGATGGTGATTCTACTCTATATAAAGAGTTGAAATACAAGAATAACATCTCCCAACTAAAATCCTTGGTGATCCATCACAAAAGTGTTGGGAATGATAATTCCCTGAAGAGGTCATTCCAGCTTCATCTCTCAAAATGAGCCAAAGCAATTTGGAAATACCTGGTAAAGATGAATTCTGGATACTCAACCAGAAGAGCTTTGGGCATGATAAAGGACCTCATTAAGTGTGAAGGATGTTGATTAGTCAGAAAGACGTAGGAAGGGGCTAGTTGTCGTCAATCTTTAGCATAACACGTACGTGAAGATGTCGGAGCCGACACATGTGTTACGGCGTTGGCGGTGGAAAACTAGTTTATGTGGCTTCGCAGGCTCTCTTTCGGCATCTGCCAGATTGAGTCATGAGAGAGCAAGATCGGGGGTGGTTTTTGGACGACACAAATTGAGCAGTGACCTCCGGACTTAATTGATCGTAGACTTGGATGGAGCCAGTAGGGAGTCGAGCAAACCATTGAAGGGTTGCCTCCTTCGAGATACAGACGATGCTTGTATTCGTGAAAAAGGGTTGTCCTAAGCGGTCCCTAGATAGACGCACAACTTTGATAACTTGAAATACAATAGGATGGCAGAGTTAATTAATGATCACCTTGCAGAAGGAGCAATGGTCCCACAATGGGCCTAGCCAATGCGGGCTAGTCAGACCAGGTATGAGAGAGTATAGTTACTACATTAATAAAAAGCAGAAGAGGAATCTGGAGGAAACTAATTCGGGTCTTACTGTCCTGATTTAAGTGTTGTGGTCGAACAACTGTGCTGCATTTGAGACTCTCGTGGCGAGGAAACACAGATGCCTACCTTGATTAGCAGTTGAGACAATTCTATTCGATGCCACCGATCATACTGACTAATCCAAATCTTTGTATAACATCTAAGTTACATTTAACATAACCAAAAAACTCGCAACATTCTTGTTAAATCTGGACAACTTTTATATTCAACTAACCAAAATCTATAACAGCTACAAATGTTAAAGGATATAATCCCCAAAATCACTGAACAGCCAGTCAAAAAAAGATGAAGATCAGCTGAATCTGAACAGGGAAAAAACCTTATGGCTTATGCAGAACATATCAACTCCATTCCTCTGAAACGGCAGCGATTTGAGATACATTAAGCATAATGATATCAATCCTGCTTGCCACGCGAAAGCCTAGCACGGTGTCTCAGCTCAGCTTTCTTCCACTTGACAATAAGTTTACATAGAGATATGAGAGTGTTCACCTAAACAGAGTCAGCAATAAAATATCAGGTAAATGATCCAAGAGAAGGCTCAGGAAATGGTAGGAGAAAAGAGAGTATTTCCTTACCACAATAATTATAGACAGAAAGAGAAGAGGCCCAGACCAAAGAACTGAAATGAAGAGGCCATTGGGATCAAAGTAATTCTGCCCAGAAAATTTCTTCCAGTTCTTAGCAAGAAGAGTGTTTATTCTCTCAGCAAGATAAACACCGGCAACTGCATAATTGCATTGTAAAAAAGATAAATTCCGTCTCACAAAGTTAACTTGGTTCGAAGAGAACTTAACAAAAATGAAACTTTTGCTACAATGTGTTAGGCTACATAGGCACTATCTATATGTCGAGCAAGCAAATAACAACAATAAAAACTCTTTTATGCAAGCACATTTAACAGTGACAACTTAAATTTATAAATATTTAAGAAAGTAGAATTAACAAAAAGAACTTTGGCATGAATTGACCAACAAAGTTGATAAAAATTGCAAAGCATTAATACACATTGTTAATAACAAAAAGAGAGCACTCAATCTAAGGCCCACATGTATCACTATATGCCGCGTAGCTGGTCAAAAAGCCAATAAGGCAACAGTAAACAAAAGTCAACGGAGAGAATCTATCTCATGGCACCTTTCCACAAGATGGCTCACTGCTTGCCTCATACACTACTCATGAGATACGCAAAGAGAACCATCTCAGATGCGAGAACGCCTAGCCTATGTTGTAGAGATAGATTCTAACTCACAACAGTGGGTCCCGCACCAATTATCATCACAGATTCTCAACAATCAGCTTACACGAGGACAGATGCAAAGCTGCATTACACTCCCAAAATGTATCACTCTCATGGTCAGCTATAAGGAATGACTCCATACCCTTATATCGTGGTGTGATAATTCGTCTCAACAGTGGGTCCCGCACCAATTATCATCGCAAATTCTCAACAATCAGCTTACACGAGGACAGATGCAAAGCTGTATTACACTCCCAAAATGTATCACTCACATGATCAGCTATAAGGAATGACTCCATACTCTTATATCGTGGTGTGATAATTCGTCTCAGGAGAACATATGGTACACTCCTCTATGCCAGCTAGGCCTCAATCTCACCACATAAAAGAATTAATTTTCTAAGCTAAAGAGAGGCTTGGAGCCATTATCAGAACATAAGCAATATTCACCATTAGTGGAAGGCAATTACAAGATTTCGTCATCCTAAGCTTGCTAACTGTCTCCAACAACCTTTGAGGCAGTTGTCAGCGATGGAGGCCTCACCTCATAGGACTCCCCAAGTGATGGAGGCCTTGCCAACAAAAAACCCAAAGCGAGGTAGTAGATCAAGGTGCCCCAAATATCAAAGATTAACCACAAAGGCAATACATCTCCACCTCAAGGGGCCAACTCCTATCCACGAGAGTAAAAATACATTACTTCTTCTCCACGTATTAGAAACACAAATGAAAATACATACCACCGCATACCCAGAAGTCGCACAAAGAAAGCTAAGGCAACACTACTACATCGTCCTGTTATCCACCTCATGTTGCTCCCTAGCCTTCATGTGTAACCTCCCTTGTGTAACCTTGGCGAGCTAGTCAATGGGAATAGTGATCAACGATCTCCCATGCGTGAGATTTGTCATCTATCTGAGTTGAATTTTCAAGTCAACATGTGCATATCATCATTTCAAGAAATTCTTCAATTATAAAAGTAATTTTGAAGTGACCAAATAATCTTTATAAAAATAGGCTTAGTGCTACAAATTTAATTATTTATTTAAAGGGTAAATTGCATCTAAGCCCCTGAGATCAAAAGCACATTGCAAATTGGTCACAAGTTTTAAAAAATCTCAATTTTGATCCCTAAGATTGTAAAAGTGCTGTAATTTTGGTCCCTCTTTTAAAATTTCACTTTTTTCACTAGCCTTTCTTGATAGAAAACGTGAATTTTGATTATTTTTATTAATTTGAATAATTTGCACATTATAAAAGACCATTGTACTTTAAAAATTTAACAAAATTCTAAAATTTAATCTCACAATTTAAAATAATCTTATGATATAATAACAAAAAAAATTAATTATATATCTCAATTAAAATTAAATAATAGCTTTTTTACAACCTCAATTACCCAAATCAAGATTTTTAAAAAATTTGGGCCAACCCTTTCAACCTGAGGGGGCCGAATGCAATTTTATTTAAATTATCATAAGCTTAGAAAAATATACAAACTCCAATTTAGTGCATTTGTTACTTATTTTTGAATAATAGATCCCAAGCATGAAAAATTAGGGTCATGATATGTTGGCAACTAGCATAAGACTTGTTAGTTATGATATCAACCATAGAGGTGTCCCCAATATGTAGTGCACTACATTGGAGCATGGGATAATGAAGTAAAGTGTGGCAACTTCCCCTTCTAGTGACTGATGTCAACACATACTAGTGGTATTGGATGCCAACATTTCCAAGTAAAGTGGCGTACAGTTTAAGAATCAAGGACAAAATCATGGAAGTCAAAAGAGGAGAGGAAAATTGCTTTTAAGCAAAGGTACTTAAATGACGTAACTCAATTAGATACCAAATAAAGGTAAAATAGATGCAAACAACATCCTTGAAGAGTCAAAAGGAAATGGATCTTACTTGAAGAAAAATGCAATGGAATGAATTACCTACAAAAAAGCAAAGAAAGAGGCTAAGAAAACTAACAAAACTAGCATGGAATTAAATCTCCAAAAGATCTCTACACAAAACTAAAACTAAAATGGATAAAAAGATATATACACATACATTATCTTGAATAATGGAGAAGAAGAGTCGATACTGGAATCATTTGAGATTAGTAGAACATGAAGGCATGTATAAGAAATGAAGAATACATTTGACGAGTTCTACAATACAAAATATCAAAATGAATTTGAGAATCAAAATACTTTTATGAAGAAAAAAGAATTCTAGTATTTGAAGTGGAAAAAGAGAATGGCTTGCTTGTAAATGAGATCTCTATAGAAGTGTTGAAGTGTGAAGTTGATCTTCTTAGTCTATTAAACAAGGTAATTAATACTATGAGAATGTTTTGCTATCAAAAAAAAAAAGAACTATGAGAATGTCAAACTGATAGAGAAAATGTTCTTTTGTTTATATTTTCAAAAACATGGTTGATATGCAATTATGATAATATTACAAAAGAATCGAGTATATGAGTCATACTATGAAGGTCTAATTAGATTGAGGTTAAGAAAAAAAATCATAATATTAGATAGCTAATATTGTTTCATGACTAGAAAAATTAAAATGAAAACTATCTTTGTTATGAAAAGATTGATTACATTATTCTAGGAAATTGTGATGCAAATGATGTCACCGCCACCAAAATTAAACTAATTTGCAAATGGAGAAGCATCTTTAAGTATCTGGTGATCAAAGAAAGCTATGAGACTCGAAGGTAAATCAATAAATACTAATTAAGCTAGGTTGCATTTTTTACAATGATTTGAACCTAAGACCACTCATTGAAGACCAAAGAAAAAATCACTAGGTCAACTTTGCTATGTAGGTTTCAATGTTGAGCAATAAAGAGATCATTAACAATAAAATTGTCATTATAAGAACAGGAACATCAAATGAAGTGTGGTAAAACTAGAAAGAATAGAAAAAGAAAATTTAAATCAATAATAATGTGCAAGTAACACGTGTTAAAGACAACATTACAGAAGATACGCTTATATGGTATAGACATATATATATATATATATATCAAAAGGTGGAAGATGCACTAATAAGGTGGGCAACAATATCTCGGTGAAAAGCATAGTTAGGAAGAGAAGGATAGACAAAAGGTAACTTGATTAAAGATTATATGAAGAAATTGGAACAAATTAGAATTGATTTCACATGTTGCATTGGGCAAAAATAACTTACGAAAAATGATGCATTACTTCAAGACTGAATAATTGGGATAAGGCTGCTAATAATGATGGCATGAAAACTAATGAAAACATTATTGAATTGTGCATTATAAGGTGTGCAAATTACTCTCCAGGAGAACTTTACTCTTCAACTCAAATAACCATTAGGGATCAAGGATTTTTCTGAAAAGAGAAAAATAGTAACAATTTAATGAAGTACTCTAAGTAAAATCACAAATTCATGAAGCCTTGATCTGAAGACACAGCTGCGGGTTACGAGACTGCATTCTTGTTAAATGTTGGAGAAATATATCCAATGAATATAAAAATGTTTATACATACTTTGCACAAAATATGTAGTACCAGCATTAGTTACAGTGGATGGTAGGAAACGTGATGAAACAAAATGGTTATTCTGTAGGGGTATGAAAAAAAAAATGTTAGGTTGGAATTTCATCAGAAAAAGGGGGAATTCAACAAGCTAACCTATTAGTTATCCAATTCCTTACAAGGCAACTTAGTAAATCTTAGTTCCTTTACTATGAAGTAGATTATAACAAGTTCCTCAGTGGTGAATGATGATGAAACAAATAATTACTAACTTTCCATTTAAAATGATATAGTTACAAAAAAGGTTAGAAAAAAAAAACACTGAAAGACTACAAAGACTGCTAGAAAAATGGCCGATTATTTTGCAGAGTTAAAACAGAGCTTTGGTGTCATCATGAAATGCTTAATTTAGTTCACATAACATATATATTGCAAGCACTGTTACAAGAAAAGCTAAACAGAAGTCTTACCTATTTTATCAAGTAGCTATCATGTACGAAACAAATGGGACATGCCATATAATAAAAGCTTTTGGAAAAAAGAATTATTATATAACATCAAAAATGTGTAGTCTTATCTGAATTATTTGGTATCAGATTCATAAATTGTTATTTGCATACTCTTCCTTGTGTCATGCTGCATGTTATACCTATCGCAGTCTATACACTGAGTTACATTTGTTCAACCTCTAAGTCTACCCTCCACTAACATATGTAGATAGTGTTACTGGCAAAGTTAAAAACATGAAGAATGGGAAGAAAAATAATAAGATTATTACAAGTTCTCCTAAAATGAAAAAAAGATCATCAAGAACTAGCACTACCAGCCTTATCCCAATTATTCAGTCTAATATATATTCATAAAGCTGAAAATGAAAAATATCATCACAAATGGTTGGATATTATCGTTGACAGTGATTCTTTAATGGTTTAATACAACTTAAAACATCAAAGATGGTGAAACTAGAGAAGCTTACATGCCAAAATTGATAAGCAAAGCTGGAAGTTGATTTGTTTTCTTGACATGATAGCTATCACCAGTAATGTAATGTGGAATAATAGTAAGCATATCAACCATGGTTCCTATAAAAGTAACATGAATTAGCAAATATAAGTGATTCTACAAAATGAAAAAAGTACGTTCAATAAGGATAAAGGATCAAATCAATATGCATGAAAAATAATCCCTATGAATTTTTCATGAAGTCTAGATACTTCTAGATACTTCATGCTGCCTAATGTATTTGTATCATCTGTATCAAATACAGATAGTCCCCGATACTCTACCGATACATATCTGATAAACCATATGACGCATCAATTTTATTAAAAAAATGATAGCTATTCGATAATTGTCTAATACTTGTTGATACTTTTAATTAGAAAATTTTTTTAACCAATCGGTCTGGCCCACAGAATAAAAAAATATAAAATGCTCATACATAAAAGGCGATAACTAATACTTAGGCTCAACGATTAACAATAGAAGAGTAATACACTGAGTTCACATAATTAGAAATCACGCACGTTAGAGTTCCGGCAATAGAAAAAGAAATGTTATCCATAAGCTACTGCATTTTTTACATTAGTCGACTCATTTTTGCGGTTTTACAGATGCCATTGACGCTGCTATTTTTTCTGCCTCAATCAACACTTTGCTAATCACGCTTTTTACCTTAATCAAACTTATATTGCATAAAAAATAAAACTTTGGCTGTTTTTACTTTATTTATTTATTTATTAGTAAGTTAGAAACTCAAATAGAAAAAAGCAAGTATCTACTTTAATTAGATCAACATATCTAGGGTTGGCGAGTCGGGCTCGACCTAAATCCAAATCTAACTCTTCCCAAAAAGCTTAACCCAAACCCAACCCAATTATTAAATGGAACAAAGTCTATGACCCGAACACAACCTAATTAATAAACAGGTTAGGTCGATCGGCCAACCCGACCCATGTGAAAAACAAAAACTTTATAAATGGGTAACACAAGCCAAACTCGTTTAATAAACGGTCAAAATTTATGACCCATGCTTGGAATTGTTGGGTCGAGTTGACAAGTCAAATCACATATTACCATCCCTTAGTATATCTAGGTTTAGCACAAAAAATCATATTATTTATCAATTGTATCTCATTTGTATCGAGTTAATTGAGTTGAATCAGAATTAAATGAAAATGAAATTGATCTACTAATATATATTTAAACCATTATCTTACTTAGATATTCTATAATACGTTGGGAAGCAATTGAACAAACTATTGTAAATTTACATTTTTTTTAAATTCAATTACTGTTGAAAGATACTTTTTCTTCAAGTTGGATTATCAATGACGTCACTTTTAATAGTGTTAAAAACATTTGAGAAAATAATATTGTAATTAATTTTAAGAAAGTTCAAATGATATTTTCAAAATTAATATTAGTATGTATAAATTATTCTAATCTACTATATAAACTGCACTTTAAATATGAGAATATAACACATTATATATATTACATGACACATTATAGACACATATACAAAACTACCGTATCCTAACATATTCATATCATATTTCACTTAAATTCGTCACATTATTGTATCGTACAATTGCTTCATAGAAGAATCTCAAGATGAATTTTTTGTGCATTAAACAAAAAATAGATGTATGTTGAATCCTATTGATTTTGATAACAACAATTACTTTAGTTTATCAATTAATCATCTCTTTAAGAGTGTAATCAGGTTTATATTATGCAAACAAGAATTTATATCAAGGTCCAAGAAAAGCAAAACAAAGAATGTGTTATTTTATTTTTCTTTTCTAAGACATAAATGTAAGCATGTTTCGGTTGTCAAGTTCTTACTCGTTTTGTTCTTAATTCTTGAGTCTAGAGAATTTAGACTCGAATTTGTTTTATTTACTCTCATTCCCTTCTATTTTAAGTAATTATTAGCTCTTTAGTTGATCCAAGACTTTTGAAACTCTTATTCATCTTATTTCTCTATTTTTAGAGTCAATCTAAGCTGATTGTTACAATCAGCCAAGCTGCTATGGTATGGAAAATCCTTCCAACCCTAAACAGAGAGATTCGGTCGATTGTTACAATCAACCTTCGCATGCATCCCTTTTACCCAGTTGTTGGAACACTTCTTAAAAAGGACAAAAACTGTCCTTTTATGTCATAAGTGTCTAGCACTTAAAATATGATAGATTTCCCTTTTTGTGTAAGGATCCTAGCTAGTAGCCTAAGCCTACTCTTTAGCTTTACAAAATTAGCAAAAGATTATTGACATTTCCACCTATCTTGTCCTTTTAGCTTCAGATTTTGGGTTTTGGGCTAAGCATTTTAAGGCTTTTTAACATCTTTTTAAAGCTAAAACTCATCCTATGTGGCACTCTCACATTATCCTATATCTTAAGCAAGTCCACATAACCTTTCTTAATTATTCTAAACACCATTTTAGCCTTCTTGAGCTTCTAATTGAGCTGTCAATTAACACTTTGCTGGACCATTTTTCTACAGCTTTTTTATATCTCCAAAAAACCATTTTGCCTCCATGTGTTCATCTTTTATTGGTGTAAATGCTTAACTGCATTTGTATACATGGGTACATGAGTATTTAAGTAATTTCTCACTCAAAGCATTTCAAAATTGCTTAAAAATCACTCATGCTAAGTGTATTATACACATGCTAATTTTGAATATTTTCCCAACACTTACAAGCTACAAACTCTTCCTCCCCCGCAACTCTTTTAGTGTTCTAATTTTCGTTTGTGCTCAATTTTGCAAAACTCTTAAGGAAATCCATAGGAGAAAGAGTTCTTGCCTCTTCAAGGCATATAAAACTATTTGGTGCACATGTTCTTTATCTCATTTAGGCTTTATTTTCTACATTGCTGAAATTTTTGTGTTTAGTCTAAAATTTTTTCCTTCTTCTTGAACTATTTTTTTGAATAAGAAGGCATATAGTTTTAATCAGTTGTTGATTTTCAAGATTTGCTTCTTATTCTTCAAAGATCTCACTTGTTCTCAACTGTAACGTTAATTTTCTTTAAGCTTTCATATAAATGTGTTTTACGATTCTTCTTTGGACTCTTACAGGTTTTCATTTGAGAACCCTAGCATGCATATAGCTTCTTAATGTAACATTTCTTCTTGATTTAAGTTATATCTTAAGCTAGCTAGTCTAGCAATTTATTTCTCTTTTTCTCTCTATTTTTCTCCCTACATAGAGGCTTGTGTAGATTTGCTCAACTTTAGTTCTTATAAAAAGTCATAGGAATTGCATTGAATTTGTTCGACTGTGGTTCCTGTAAAAGGCCAGTGTGATTTATTGTGAATTTTCATTGAGGACCATAAGCAGTGGATTAGGCAGGGAGTTGAACCATTAATCTCTTGAGCATTTCTATTTCTCGTAAAAGGCCAGTGTGATTTATTGTAAATTTCCATTTGAGGAGCATAAGTAGTGGATTAGGCAGGGAGTTGAACCATTAATCTCTTGAGCATTTCTATTTCTCATTCCTCTTAGTTTTCAACTAAATTGATATACTATATGCTAAATTGGATTTAAGTTTCTCTTAAAATTAAAATACTTTCATATAAAATCACTATAATCATATAAATTTCAATTGTTAAGTATTTTGAGCTTAATCAATTCCGTTGTAGTTAATTTTTTCTCTGAGTTTAATTCTTGTAATTGATCTTGTTTACTGCTTCGCAATTTCTACACTGATTTTTCTTTTAACTGAATTATAGAATCATCTCATCTACCTACTAAATTATAAAATTTAGCAATAGATAAAAATAGCCAATAAAGAATTATTAGTATTAAATTGAACTCAATTAATTTTTAATAATCTCAATAGCCTTCTCTTTGGAGGCAACTTCATAATATGACAATACAAGCATAAACTGGCTACATAATAGTGTTAATGCTGAATTTCATAAAAAAAAATAGATAATTCAAAAAACAATGTTAATGCAATACCACATGAAGCTAGCATTGAGCATATATAAGCCAACCACACGTACAAATTCTGTTAATACTTCTGCTTTAATAACGCAGCACACAACAATAACAACTAAATTCTTATCCCATTAAATAGGGGTCGGCTACATAAATCATTTGTTATATTACTCATTAATTTGATTCATCCATAGTTAGCAAAATTTTATACATTATATTTATTCTTATAAATAGATACTAATATATTCTTTTTTTAATTCATTTAGCATCTTTTTAATTTATAAAATCATAATAAACAACCTAGTCAGTCAAGAAACTCATTTATCTCTCAAACATTTTCAAACATCTATTTGAATAGCATCCAGTCTTACAATTTTTCTACGCTCTATCTTCTTTAAAGCCACTCAAGCTTTGGCTTTACTAATACGCGAAATATAAAATCAATTTTTATCTTCTTTTTAGATATTAAATTCAGTAAGATCAATCGTATTATCATAATTGTCATTGAAAATCTTTTCAAAGTAATTCACTTATCTATATTGAATATCTTTTTTCTTTAAAAATACTTTTTAATCATCTTTAATGCGTTTTACTTCAACCAAGTTTTAATTTTCTAATTTCTTTTCTTGACAAACTTATATATATATATATATATATATATATTTCTCTTTATTTAGTGCCAAGCTTTTTATATACATCCTCAAAAAACACATTCTTTACATTACAGATTAATTTTTTTGGGTTGTCATTCAATAGCTTTATACTTCTCTAAATTCTCTTTACTCTTGCATTTATACCAATCTTTGTAATAAATTTTTTAAAATATTTTCTTATACATTTTCTTTCTACCACCCAATATCTTTATTCCTTGAAATTTTTCTTTTAGATTCTCACAGTATATCCTTTGTAATTTTACGGATGTAATTTACAATCCTCAATTATATAAGATCAGCTTTCCCTGTAATATCTAAACGTCTATATTCTAAAATTCTCTTCTTAAACATATTTTTATTGTCATTTTTTTTAATTTCACTGTGAGTCCGAATACACTATTTCGATTTTCTATTCTCATTCCAACTCTTTAACATAAAATCTAAGACTATTAAGTGATATTAAATAGTTAAGCATTCACTTAGGATGATCTTAAAATTTTTACAGTCTAAACGATTTCATTTCTTATAAGAAAATAATCAATATATGTTCTTGAAATCTCACTCTTATAAATAATAATATTTCCATCTATTTTCTTAAATAAAGCATTAACAATAAAAAAATTATAAGCTAAGAAAAACTCTAATATAATTTTACTATCCTTATTAGTCTCCTAAAAATTATATCTATTATGAATGTTATTAAATTCCTTCACAATATTTCTCACGTGTTCGTTTAATTCTTATTCGATAAATATTCTCTCCTTTTGAGGTATCTCTTATATCAATTCTTTTAAACCATTCCAAAACTGTTCTTTTATACTCACATTCAAATTACTTGAAAGCATACATACTTACAGTTTTAATGATCATTCCATTGATAATAATTTTTAAAATTATAATTTTATCTTCATTTCTCTTGACTTTATCCTTCAAACTCTAGTTAAAAATTATACCTACTCTATTCCAAATCCTATTATTAATCGAGTACCAAAGTTTTAAGCTCAAGCTATCAATTTCTTTGGCTTTTTCCTTGACCCATTTCTTTTTCTGAAGGCACAAAATATTAATCTTCTTATGAACTATAATATCCATTAACTTCATTACCTTGACCGTTAGAGTGTCTATATTCTAAGTCCCTAATTTAATGCTAATGTCTTGGACTAACTTTTTACTCACATTTTTTTATAATGTAAAAACTTTTACTCATTTATCACTATACATGGGAGCTGATGCAGTAGCTCTTACACACTTTTCACTGTATTTAGGCAATACAATACATCGCCTTCGGGGAACACCTTAGCTTTAACACAATTTTTTAAAGAAGTCATGTCATGTTTGTTTGACAAGTTTTACATTGGTTGTCAATTATTTAACACAACCCTCCGCATTTTTTATCAGGGATTTGGGACCCGACAATAGCATATTGCTTTAATAACATAGCGCAATTTGCATAATATTCTAGTAACCATTAAATATTTCTATAGAGAAAAAGTAACATAATTGCATATATAAAGTTAAACGAATAAAGCCACAAAAGAGTTGTTTCACGATACTTCTTGTCTTAAACTAAACATGCGGTTTATATGGAAGGGGCTATAAAGATGAATTGTTTGGTAGAACTTAGACTTGAGATAAAATGGAACTTGTTAGCTAAAAAAAAAATCTAACAATATTATCATTGAAAATTTTAAGATTAACACTTTTTTCTGAAATAAAGATTAACATAATTGAGATGGTGATGATGAGATGGATAATCATCACTAGAGTGAACCACATTAGAAATGGTTATATCTTAAAGAGGTGGCATGGCACCTAAAGGGAATAAGATGAGTAAGGGATAATTAAGATGATTTGGCTATGCCCATTAGTGACTTATAAAAGCTCCTACTCTTAAGTGTGAGGCGAGCCTAATTACAATACTAAAGAGTGAAATAGAAAGACAAAAAATGATTTCGGATATGGTTATTACACATGATTTTGAATCACTTGCACCCAAGGAGACTACTGGTTTACATAAAGCAGAAATGAGAGAAATCCAAAAAGCCGCTCCATCTAGTTTGGCATAAAGCCTTTATTGTTATTGTTTATCATTACAAATAGGTATTATTCATGTAAACACTCTTTTAAATCAAAGAACAAAATTCCATGCTTCCAAGTGCATATTAAACAACACAGGCAAGTAGCCAAGTACACAAGAATTTACAAAAAGTCTAGTTACCAGAGTATAGCTTATTTGCACAACATAAGATATCCTAATCAGTAACATATTCAATATCAAATCAAAAAAAAAAAATCAGTAACATATTTCCAGATAGACCAAGAAGAGAGAGCTCCATAATATATGGTCAACCAGGGTATGATTTCAAAAAATCTGCATTATCATTTGTTGGCTGCTTCTTCCGTTACAATCTCAGATTGGTGCCTCAGCATTTACAGATTTTTACCGGAGCTTCTATTTACTGCAGTATGGATCTCAAAAATGTATCATCTACGCATCACAAAAAACTTCTACACTAAATCACGCAACATCCCACACGGATCCTAATATACTCCAAACCTTAATTCCATGAACAAGAAGGATTCCACAACAGCTAATTCCAACCAAAACACTGAACAAAAGAACAGCGATTATGTTCTGGATTAAGGGCACGCCTATAATCAGGCAATGCGAGACCTAGAAATGAACGAACAATGAAGCAGGATAAGGGAGAGCACGCACCTTCCAGTCAATGGCGTGGAAGAACCCAACGAAGCCGTCGACGGCAGGGCCGAATCCGCTGCAGAGCTCGGCGGAGACCCTCTCGACGAGATCAGCGACGAGATCCGCGTGCTCCCTTAGCGCCGCTTTTAGGTCCTCCATGGGCGACTGATTTCCACTACGAAGTACGGGAAGCGAAACTTGGAAGCAGGCGGTGATCTCAAATTCTCAATCTCGAAGGTCGGCAAGAACAATCAGAGCTCCCCAAATCGCTCTGAACTACAAAATTAACTTCTATTTTTTTCCTAACTTGAAATATTCAATGATAAAAATATTTTTTTAAAATTTAGAAATAATTAACTACGTGCCACACCATTTTATTTTATTTATATATTACACATCCATTCTTAATTAATTACGCTATATATATTAAAAATATTATAAAATCTTACATACACACACTTTCACTTATTTTCATTATAATGAGCAATTATAATTTTTTAATAACCTAATAATAATTAGGTTACAAAAAATCTGAACAGTTCATCATATTATTTTAAGAATATTTAAATATATTTTGAGTGAAAATCTTAAAACTTTGATGTTTAGGTAGTGGTAAGGGAATGAGACATCTGCGACGTGAATTGATTTTAGGACAGATCAGCGCTTTAATGTGACATCGAGGAATAAAAAAAATATATATACTATTAAAAATAAAAATGTAATTTTAATAATTTATTAATGAAATATTTTTTTTCAAATAGATTTTGACTGAGTTTTAATTTAAGTGTGTGTATGTAAGATTTTATAATATTTTGAGTATGCATAACGTAATTAATTAAGAATGAATGGGTAATGCATAAATAAAATAAAATAGTATGACATGTATGTAATTATGTAATTTGCTATTATAATTAATATTCAAAATTAAAATATAAATACATAGATTACACATATATAATTGAGCATTCTTTTTTAGCTCCTATGAATTGCTGAAAATTAATTTTTCAAACAAGAAATATTTTAAAGAAATTTGAGCACTAATATACCAATATTTATTTATTATGAGATCGAAACATATACAGTTTTTTATAATATTTATGAGTGGAATAGAATTAGAGTGTAAAATAGTTTTGGGTGTGTATTAAATATTTATAATTAGTTTATATGTTCTTGATAAGAGGTACTATTTTATTTTATTTTTATTAGGAATAAAAAAAGTCTATTTTGTTCATTGAATCTAAAAGATACAAATTTTCAAATTATAAAGGTGAGCAAAAATATATAGTAATTGAAGGCTTAAGGCAGCTATATAAACGGATAGCCTCCGACTTGTGAAAGGCATTCGAACACAATATTACAGGTTTCAGATATAAATACTCCGTAGAAAGTAAATTACTAAACACCAATATTCCTCTACAAAGGACATATAATATCCCTTCTCCAAAGATATAGAAAAAGTATATTTCCTTCAAAGAAGGAACGATTATTATAGATTTTCTTGATAAATATAATCAGCAATAATATCTTCGCTAGTTGACAGTACTAGCAATTATAAATCAGATATTTTCATGTCGGCAAAAAATATATATATGTTGTGCATATGTATTTAAGTTCAAAAAATAATATATTAAAAGTTAAGAATATCAGAGGATCAATTATAATTAAGATTTGAGTAATATGAATAATATAAATTTATAAGGAAATTTATATGTAAATTATAAAATTTCAGTAATATGCAGGTAAATATTATTTTTAAAATAAAAATATTTTATAGTCTTCATAAATAATTTAAATTTTAAATTTAAGTAAAAATTTTATATAATAATAGTACTGTATAGATAAAATTAAATGGTATATATATATATAATTATTTGAGGAAATTATTTCAGAATGACAACAACTGCCAACAACTTTATTTTATATTGGACTCAAAATTTAATATTAAAAATAAATTTATTTCACCTATTATATAATTTTTAATATTAAAATAATTTATATATTAACTTTTTTATTTAAAGAATCTCAGTGATTGATGAGCTTATTATGACATTTTCTTTTAAAAAATGAAATATGACGTAAAAATAAAAAATATTTACAATTATTAATTTGAAAAAAAAATTCCGAAATTTTAGAGCGACCCGCAATCTCAAGGGTGTTTTCGTAATTTAAGCGTTCGGTCGTCTACCAAAATCGATGGATTCTCGTGTCTCCATATGTCGACGCTGCTCGTTAGTCTCATCCTCTTCGCGAATGGCGAGGCCGAGCTCGAGCCGCTGGCTGCGGATCATGTCGCGCTTTTCCTCCCCGAGCGGAGATGCCCTTCTCTTCTTTCTCGCCATCTTCTTCTTCGTCTCCCTCCTTACCCACGGTATCTCCCGAATCTCCGTCCTCGCCACTGAGTTTGAGGGATTCGACGCCGACGATGTCGAGCATGAGGAAGAAGCCAACGAAGCCTTCGACCCCAAATTTCTCAAGTCATCCCCTCTTACCCCCACTTCTCTCACCCAAATCTCTTTCCCAGAATCCCACCACGGCCCTCCTCCCTCATCGGCAGCCGAACTTCCGACCGACGATGCCAGCGTCTCAGCCGAGAAACCTCTTGCATCTTCCGCCTTCGAATTATGGGACGATGAAGAGTTCGAAGGAATCCCCGTACACATCGCTGATCCAACCTCGGAGTCTCCGTCTCTGGCATCCGAGAACCCTGTTGGCGATGGAGTTGGCGATGGCTCTGCCGTGAAGGCTTCGAACCGGCAATGGCGCCTAAGCTCATACGTCATCGAAATCTTGTGCATCAGCTTCCTAATTATATTCATCATCAATTACTTCATCGGAAAACGCCAGAACGAGCTGATCGCGCTCTGCTGGGCGTCTCAATTCGCTACCAAGGACTCGATTTTCGATAAGAATTTCAGTCTGTTGGGGACCGGTGACGGCAAGGAGGACTCCCCGCTGCTACTGAAGGAGGGGCAGGATGTATTCAAGTTTTACGCGAGCGGGAGAAGGTACTGCCAAGGTTTGATCGCTACCATGGAACTGCGGAACCGGCATGATCTAATAGCTAGGGTGATGGATCTGCTGTTGAACAAGAAGGATAGTATAACATTTGAGATCGTGATGAACGAGGACGCCATGGACCACGTTGTGCTTGCCATCGCGAGGAAGAAGATGGCGAAGTCGATGCACAAGGATTCCAAGGATCTGCATAGGTTTGCCACCGTGATGGCAACGCAGCCTTCTGGGAGAAGGTGGGTGGCTGAGGAATTGATGGTGGTAACCGAGTCAAAGGAGGTCGCTGGGGATTTGATGACGGATGTCGTCATTGATCAGGTGAGATCCTCTCCCAGTTTGAATTTGTTTGCTTCTGGAATTTCCATTAGCAAGCTTAAGAAATGAAAACTAAAAATAGATGAAATAAACAAGTTTTGCTATCCTTTCAGCGTGTTTTTCTGCTTAAAAAATGGAGATTATATTCAATCCAAGTTAATATCTTTGTGTAAACCATAGAAGATGCCTTTACTGTTTCGTATTGGATTGATTCACTTGGAGGCATACATGATGCAGCACCCATCATGTACTACGAGGAAATTTGATTATTTGATTATTAAGGGGGTTAATAGTTTTCTGCTTTAGATGTAGGATATTGATAGAGTGGAATTCTTTTACTTTATCTTGTTTCCTTTTGATCATCTTGGTTATTTAGGCAAACATGTAATTTTATTTTAATTATTTTGTTTTGTTATTTAGGCAAGATTTGATGTTTTCTTTTCATTATATGGGAAAGAAGTTTATAAATAAATAGTCATGTCTTTGCTTCCAGCTTTTTGGACGAATGAATAAAATATTTTTCCTCTTAATTTGATTTCTCTTCTTCTTGGGAAAGAAGTTTATAAATAAATAGTCATGTCTTTGCTTCGAGCTTTTTGGACGAATGAATAAAATATTTTTCCTCTTAATTTGATTTCTCTTCTTCTTCCTCTTCTTTGTTCTTCCCCGTCCCTTTCTTCCCTTTCCGTGCAATATCGACCATCTAAGTAATAGTTTGTCTATCCATTTGATGGCAATGTGTTCTTAGGATCCTTAGCATACCAACTCTCTTAAAAGCATAAATTAATAGGAATGATGCAACTAATTTACTTATTGTACTGTAGATCCAGTGTCTACAAGTCAAACTCAAACTTCCTTTCGATAGTAGCACACCCACTCATAATTATGTCAGGCGGGATGATACTACTAAACTAGTGATGACCACACTCAAGTTGTCCATTATTTGCTTTTCCCAACAACCAAGTCCCCCTCTCAATGCACTGCTAGGGTTTGAACTCAAGACTTACTCTAATATTAGCCTTCAAGATCCTTTGTGCTACCAGCTCTCCTAAAAACTTAATTTGATAGATTGACGTAATCAATTTACTTACTATACTGTGCAGCTAGTGCTTACGGGTTGAAGCAAACCTTCATTTCGATAGTTGTACATACATCTAAGGTTGTGTCAGGTAAGGCTATGGTACAAAGCTAATGACGATCACACCCAACCATCCATTCACTGCTTTTCCCAAAAAGTGTATGCGTTTATGCATGGTGTCTCAATATCTGCTTCTTTTATTTCGTTAAGGGGAGCATAATGTCAATGTCAGTATCATGCACAAGTAAATGTAGCATTTCATTATGGGGATAGCTTTCATATGTCATGTATTTAGGATGATTGTTTTATTTCGAAGATCATATTGGTACAGATGATTATATTGGAGATTTTTTTCCTAATATTTTCATGCAATATGCATATAAGTTATTTTTTCCTTTTTGTAGTTTGGGCTTCCTCATACTTGTTAGCTTAATTTACATTCGCTCAAGGTAGAGAAAATATGGCTGTAGTTAATCTAGAGTCAGGAGATATCTTTAATTTGAGGCCTGAGAAGGAGGATTTAGATCTTGCTTGAAATTGAGGATTTCTTGAAAGTCAATGAATGATGCAAATGATTAGATGGAACAATTAATATGGATGAGTTTCATTATGATTTTTAAACATACACCTCCAACTTATGATCGAATTACTACTTTCCTTTTGTTGAAATTATGAATTACTATTTACCTAGAAAGTCATTCAGCAAATTGTAGTGTTTTGAGTACCATATTACTTTTTGCAGGTATTTGGTGAGAAGGCATTTGATAAATTCGGAAAAGGATTCATCTCACTGCACTTTACCGATCAGCACCCAGGCTCTTGTAAGAAGCTTCTACTATTCAAATTTGCACTTCCATATGCCAATAACATGGTCGATCTGACAAGATTGATTGCCCTTGTACCATATTACATTGATTTAATCGGACGCTACAAGCTGAGCATTCAGGTTTTGTTATTCTTTAGCCTTTCTCATATATTATAAAGCTTAAAATCTTTGGAGGCATTTGGTTCAATGTTATCTTGATGTTATGTTATATTATTTAAATATTTTTATTATTTAGTTTAATGATATGTTTAAATAATATTACAAAAAACTATTAAATTATCACACTAAAATGATAGCTAGATGATATTTAAATAATATGACATAACTTCAAGATAGTATTGAATCAAATGCTCGTGCTTACTTGTTAGGTTTGGCATAGGATCCAGCTGAACTAAAAGATTCCACTTCAATTTGAGACTTGAGTTCTTACTTTTATCTATTCTAGTTGATTTAATTTGATATATAAGCAGTTTGAATCATATATTTAACGCACATATGTGCATCATATGCTAATAATTGTTGTGTAATGTGTGCACTGAACTGTTGTTAGGTTTTCTAATTTCAAGCAAGCTACTTCCTTATCAAGAACTCAAGTTTATGTCAAATAGAAGTTTGAGAAATTATGGACTTTCTAATTGCTTCTATAATTGCCATTGATATGTTCTTATTTCCTTTCCCCTGGATCAACTGGAGAGGCCGATAAACCTTGTTTGTGAATGAATTGCAGGCCCGCTCTAAAACCGAAGCTCCGAGAGCAAAGGCTGCACAAGAATCACTCAAAGAAATGCAGAGTGCGAGGCAGGAAGCTCTGCAGAAAAGAAGAGCCGAGAAGAAGAGATTGATTGAAGAAGCTGAAGCCAAGCTCAGCGCCGAGGCTGTTCGCAGGAAGGAAGAGAAAGAACGTGCCAGACAAATGAAGAAGCTCGGCCCGAAGGTGAAAATGCTTCGATCTCATTAGAAAATGTAAAGCAATCTACTTAGTGAGGATCACAAGAATTACTTTTTCGGCTAGTTCTAGAAGAAAGCTTCTGTGAATCTGTGCATTAGTAGCAGTTAAAATCAGTTGGTTGGGATGATATTCCTACCGAACTGCTTGGAGCCATCGCGCTCTTAATTCCAGCTTCTCCCTAGAGAAACTATTTCAAATCATTCAATGCTGTTTAGAGCTCACTCATTGCCACAGAAGGTAACCTTTTTGGGTTAATCTCAGCTCTTTTTGAATTTCTTTTTTATGTGAAGAGGCATTTACATAATCACGAGCAATGTACGTGTTTGTTTGGTTAAAGAAAAAAAAAAAAATTGACTACTACGTTAAATTTTTTTGTAAATTTTAGGTTTTAGTATCGAGTATATAATTGCAAAAAAATTTAACGAAAGTTTTGAAATTTGCATTAATATTTCAATCAGGTTTTACCACAAATAAACTCGATTACACAAGGTTGACTCACTATGGCGGCCTTGTTCGATCGCCTGAGAGTAGGATGGCCACTGTAGCAGGTGCAAGGTTCAGTTATGGGAGATAAAGGAAGTATTTTTTGTAATTTTATATTTAAAAATTTAATTCAAAAATAAATTTTATTTTAAAAATAAAAATAGCATAATTTATAATAAAATTTTATTAAAATATTAATATTAAACTTGAAAGTTTCATTAAAATATTTTTAAAATTATAAATTTATGTAATATTATCTTTTAATTTTAAAACTTTAGATAATATTTATTTTAAATGTTTTGTAAAATGTAAAATAAAATTAATAATTAGATAGTGTGAATTAAAATAAATTTTTATATTATGTTTTTATATAAAGTGTGATATATAATTATTTATTTATTATTTTAAATGAAAAAAAAAATTCAAGAAATTCAAGTAATTATTTTTAATCTTGAGCCAAATAAACTCGATTACACAATGCTTCACCAGTTAACTCCACCGGCCTAGACTCTGGTTGATCAATGCTTGAACAGTCCGTACTTATCACTTGAAATCTAAATCTTCAAACTTTATAAATCTATTGGCAATCTGATTTTTCTCCCAGAAAATATGTGTGATAATAAATTCCCTGAAAAGTTAAAGCTATCCTTCACACGATTCACTATCAACATTGAATCATTGTAGCCTTGCAAATACTGACATCTCGAGCGACTCAAGTCCAGCAATAACTTCTTCGTACTCCACCTAATTATGTAAAGTTCTTCTTACTCCGCCCTATCTATTTTTAAAGAATGAGTTTTAAAAATATGTCGTTCATTTACAACCCTACGAAAAATCTTTTATAAAACTACTCATCATCATATCTACTCTTTTGTTAAAAGGAAAATCTCCAGCAATCAAAAGTTCTGAAGCATCAATATATAATATCAGAATCTGAAGTCATTAAGCTTTTACAAATACGCTTGTGAAGTTCCAATTTGCACAACAAAATAAGACTGCCCTGAGAGAGAAACCTTAATCTATGAGTTTAAGCTTTTATTCATAACGTTTATCGGTCAAAAAACACATAGATGAACTCGATACTAAAACCTAAAATTTCTTAGCCCTACGCGGATCTAAATGAATAGCGAGTAGAGAGAGAGAGAGAGAGAGAGAGATTAGTTTCATATGACTCCAAGTACCATACTACTTAGCATAAAGAAGACGGCTAATTTATTCAGGACATCGCTAATATATCATATGATACAGACCAACCCTTTTCATGTAGAACCTCAAAAAAGGAACAGAAGATGAAGAACTTGCAGCAAAAGAATGGTGAGAATCTATATATGTTACCTCTTTGGTCCTGGAGCTTTCTCATTATGTCCATGAGGCGGATCTCTTCATGAGGGGCTTCATTGCCTTGTCCTCCTCAAGAGAAATCATACCCAGATGTGAGGGGTCCTCCAGCATCATCTTGGCCACCAGATAACCAGCGATGGACCATGTCTGGAACTTTCTAGCTTGCTTTCCTATATACCTTCCAAGCTTACCATCATAGTATTCTGGCCAGCCATCTCTCATGAGACGGGTCTCGGCAAGTTCAATAGCTCGCCGGGCAATCTGCGGCCGACCTGTCTTGATACATGCTGCAATGAGCAGCCAGAGAAGCACTGCCAGGGAGCAGGAGTAAGAGATGGGAAATGCACGCGTTGGTTAAACAATGATTCAGTTCAAAAAAATCAGCTCAGCAATGAAGTCACTGTATGTCAATAAGCAAGCATAATTAGGAACAATCATTAACAACAACAACAACAACCAAGCCTTAATCCCACTAGGTGGGGTCGGCTATATGAATCCTTTGTTTCCATTGCGCTCTATCAATTAACAATTTTTTATCTAAGTTTAAGTAACTAAGATCACTCCTTATAGTTTCTTGCCGTGTCTTATTTGGTCTCCCTCTTCCTCTTTGTACATGGGCAACATCCAATAGCTCGATTTTTCTAACCGGAGCTTCAATCGGCCTACGATTTATATGTCCAAACCATCTAAGCCGACTTTCTCTAAGTTTATCTTCAATTAGGAACAATGATTATCAATAAAAATTACTTTAGAGTGACGTTTCAGGTTTCAATGTCAAATTCCTAAGAAATCAATGATATATTCCAAATGTCAATCAGGATGTTTGCCACTTAATAACAAAATTCTACTATCTCAACCAAGTAATCAATTATAGGATTTCCAATGCGCAGCACCTAGAAGGGGAAAAAAAAAATTGACAGCACTACATGCTAGACAGTCAACTAGTATGCTTCATTGAAGAAAACAGATACAATCTTGCTTTCCCCCGAGAACTTCCATTCACGCATGCACACAATAGTAACTTTGCCTGCAAATCTAAGCTCATGCATTCATTTTGTTTCTCAAGATACCAAAAGCTTATTTTCATTATTGTTGGTGAGATAAAAAGGAGGCTAAATATGCAATTGAGTAGATAACTATTAACCCAAAAGCTCTGGTATATGGGTAAGAGCTACCCACTAGTATATAATCACTACAATTAGGACCGACCATTATGTCCAAAACTTAAAACTCAAAACTCACTTGGAACTTGTATTTTACTTTACTCAATTTTTTATTACTTAAAGTCAACTCGCTCGTAATAAAATCAATTCAACATGCAATTGACTGACATCTAAACAATGATATGAATTTAGGCATTTTTTATGTATATTCAAGATTTGTATACATAAATTATTATATTAGATATATTTTAATGAGATTAATGGATAAGTACATGCATAATACATATAACTTTAACAAAAAATATATATTTAATATATATTGTGCATAAAATAAATATTTAAATTAGAAAAAAAAAGATTAAAAATTAAGGTCAATTCAACTTGAAAATCTTTTCGAAATCATATAGATTTTAGTCGACTCGAATCAAACTTATCTATAATTCAAAATCTTCAAGTTTGAGTTGAGACAAATTCGCTCGAACTCGACTCGTTGTCAATCTTAACAACAACATATGCTGAATATACCAATATGGGATTAATTTTCTAAACATTTATTCTCACATGCACACTACAATTTTCGTCGCACATGAAAATTCATCATATTAGGTACTCTCTCCCTTCAACAAGCCACCCATCAAGGCATTACCAATTAAGAATCAGCTCTCTATCACTAGAAACCATAATGTGAAATAATAGCTCTTTTGGCAACTCAATCATGGTAGAAAGTAGCAAGGACCCATGAGAGCATAATAGAAGTTGCTCTCAACCAAACCATCGACTATGATATCAAATTCTCGGAGAGATGAGTGGGTCCTTATAAACCCAAAAGCCCAAGCTTAGATTAGGGCCACCACTTCTATATAACCACTACAAATACGGTTAACAAACTATGGGACTAATTTTCTAAATGATCTCCTGTACAACAATTTTAGGTAAGAAATACATCATTTGAACTTTTATTTATGTTAATTGGTTGAAAAACTCCACCAATCACAAAGAACCTTTACGATGTTAACAGTATTAATCAGATATAAATTGGCATATACGTTTAATAAAAAATACACTTGAAAACATTCACAAAATAGAAGATGCAACAAATTTCAAAAATATATATTTAATAATGCCAACCTGGCCAAGAGCCGCCATTGTGGTAACTCCATCTAGTATTCTTGTTATCATAACCAGTCACAATACGCCATTCATGACCCTCAATAGCAGGGAAAGCAATCTTTAGAGGCATTTCCCCAACTAGCTCTTCCCATCGTGCTTCGATGAGATCCATTATAGCCATTGACTGCTCCGGGGTTGCAAGTGATGATAAAATGGCGACAAGATTACCCAAGGCAAACCATCTAAAGTCCATTCTTGCTGGACTTACATTTCCAATGAAATAACCACCACGTGTCGGCATGAAATCAAAAACCCATTCTGGAATGGAGTCAGGAATTACATTAAATTTGTTGACTGCTGTGTGAGAATATTCTTCTGTTTTATAGCGATATATTACATTTAATTGTTGGAAATCAAGCCAAAAGTAGTTCCTCATGTGATAGCTCAAAGCATGCAAACGTTTCACAATCCGCTCGATGAATTCCTTCCCTTCTGCATCATGTTTTAGCATTGATAAAGCACATCTCAAAGCCATGAAGAAAAGAGCCTGAATCTCAATAGGATACCCATAAATACCCTAAAAATTCAATTTGTACAAGGAAAATAGGTGTAAGATAATAATTATAGTAAAAACATGTATAAATGCATGTCTATAGATTATTGATCTTGTAGAAATATTTACAAGAATATTAAACAGTAGCAACAACACTAGCAATGAAGGCAACATGACACGGAAATGCAAGAGCAGTGCAATGAATCACAAGCACATAAAAATAAACACAAGAATGTTACAAGTAGTAGTTAGACGATGACAATTAAGATTTGTTAGCTAGCCCCAAAAAGAGACTAGAACACCAATAGTTTTGCAACAGGAAGTTTATGGGAAGTTTACATACACAACACATGAAAGTAACCTATTTGCATATTGAACATTGAGTTTTCCCTCATTTGCATTGCAAAATGTATCAACAATTTAAGCACCTGGTCATTTATGACACCCCAGCAGCTAGGATCTCCTCCAATCTAATACTGCTGAGCCCTTGATCCACTCCTCAACATGCATCATCAGCCTGACTCCCGACATACAAAGTTCTACCCCAATCCTTATAGCATTAGCTATCAGAGTGCCCGTTGCCTCGTTGTATTGTGCCAACTAAGACAACATTCATAACGCGATGCCCAAGCCATGCTCGTAGACCAATCATGCTCGGTGCAATGAATTGCTACATGAGATCCATCAACCAACTTGAACTTGGATACAATCAAATGTGTGCGCCATCAATAGTAATGGTAGAGTTATCTCTCAATACTTTCTTGATTCTTCTAACTATTGCTTTTGGTTCCTACCATTCACATAGTAATATCCAAATGCAAATATTTCCTCTTTGCTAACACAAAGTTAATCCACTATGCCTAATCTACATGAAGGCATGGTAGAGTTATCTCTTGATCTTTTTCTTGATTCTTCTAACTATTGATTTTGGTTCCTACCATTCACATAGCAATATCTAAATGCAAATATTTGCTCTTTGCCAACACAAAGAATCCATTATGACTAATCTACTTGAAGGCATTATCTTATCTAAGTTACCTTTCATGGATCCATTTTTCTCAAGCTCGACTTTACATATTAGCAAATAAGTTCCTCCTAAAGTGAGATTGTAGCACTAACCTCTATATGCTTCATGGTCATCCCCATGAATGTCAAAGCCTAGATTCATAACTAGTCCATCCCATAATTTATTCTTCACCCAAAAGTGGATTATCACAAGTTTATTATATCACACTCCCTTTACCTACTTCTCTGAAAAAGTCCTTTACCTGTTCCTCAAAACATCATATCCTTGGACATCAACCATCCCATCACTTTCCCTAAAACTCTCTTCAAGTGGCCATCTCCTTCTATTAACAAGAAAAGAAGTAAAGAATTATAAAGAAGAGAGAATGTAAGAAAACAAAGAGGTGGTACAAAATACAAGTACATAAATAAAATTTTACAGAACATCGATGAACATCAAATAAGAAGGTAGCAAATGAGTTTATAGAGAAAGACTGCTGCTTGAAGGGAGCTCAATGGACCAAAGTAAGAAGCTAACAAACGAGCTTATAGAAATTGCTTCTCAATGGTAGACAAGATGTGATATCAAGAACCTGTGTAGAGAAAAGCTTATATTTTTAGCTTTCTGCTACAGTTGTTTTGAACCTTTTAAAAGCCAAAATTTCTTTCTAGGTTGTTTTACCTAACATAACTTTTAGTTGTACAAAAACACATTTTTCCCAATAAAAAGCTATGCCAAATGCAACCTAAGTTACACATTTACACTAATTAACATGAACATGTAATTAAAACAATACATTATATTGCTACAATTCAATCTAGCTGTATTATAGGTAGCAGTAATTAATAAAGCTGTAAAACTATTTAGTTTAGTTGTTTTATAAATTAGTAAATGTATTGTATTACTATTACGTTAGTTTAGGCCTGGTAGTCTGGTAGACCAATGAGAAAGGTAGAAACAATTGATAACTGCTAGTTTATAACATATCATATAAAATTTAAATTACTTAGGCCCTGTTTGTTTGACTCTTAAAAATTAACCTGATTTAATTTTAAACAGACATATCACATCACACATAAAATTTAATATTAAAAATTAACTTTATTTCATATCCTACACATATTACTAAAATAATAACTAACTTATATCACATACCTCACATATCCCAACATAATAACTAACTTTATTTCACATCATTCATAACTTTCAATAAAAAAATATCTCTATCCAAGTTTAATTTTAACCTTGTTAAATTAAACCTTACAAATAAACAGGCCCTTAAAGATATTAAAATATTAAAATCAATTTAAACTGAACTAAATCGAATCGACCGAATTTCATTTGGTTAGTTTGATTTTCAGTTTGTAATATAATTTAGTTGGTTTGATTTCTTAAAATTTTAAATCGAAGCCAATTATTATTTTTGGTTCAGTTAACCGAACCGACCTAACCAACTAGATGCACACCCCTAAATGAAGGCATCGCCAAATGGTGGGGGAGAATGCTATTGTTCGCCTTATGTATATAAAATATGTAATTTCTAAAATAGTATTTGAGTATAAAATTCTAGATACTATGCTATTGTTCGCCTTATGTATATAAAATATGTAATTTCTAAAATAGTATTTGAGTATAAAATTCTAGAAGTATCTAGAATGATCTATAAATTTCTAGAAAAAGTTATATGGAAGGTCTTAGAAGGATCTAGAAATTTATATAAGGTTATGAAACCTTACGAAAGGTTCTATAAACTTATGGATCACCATAGAATGTAGTAAATTCTAGAGAAAGTATGAAGAGTTGACAAGACTATAGATAGGATCTGACCCTTCATTTTTAAACTATCCAAGCTTGTAGTGAAGTTTTCATTCTAAAGTGCTTTTGTGCTCTTTCTCTAACTAGCGTCTTGGAGTTCTTTGTTTTCTCTTTCTTCTAGCTTTGTCCCACAACTATCACTTAGTGAGGTTGCCAAGTGAGACTGACTAAGCTAGTCCACAAGGAACAGAGTTGAGAAGCTAAGGTCACACTATACTTAAAAGGGGGTAAGTTTGTGACATGTACCTGTAAGTTGTAGGGTTTCTTTGACTGAAATTTTCCATCCATCTTCATTAGGAGACAAAGCAAAAGGGTTCTTTGTTGAGCCTAGTGTACATCTTCAAGTGGCTATTTGTATTGCAAACTTTGTAGTGAAGTAAATGGGACCCTTGATAATAGTAGACATGGTATGTTATCAGGCCAGACTTAAAAAATGAGTTCAAGATGGAAATAAGATTCCATACAACCAGTAAAAACAATGCATTATGTCCACAGCTGTCACTCAGTAAAAACGCGCCGTTGCCGGGTCCCAAGTCCCGGATGAGAAACGCGGAGGGTTGCGTTAGGCAGTCGACAGCCAGCGTAAAACTTGTCGAATCAATCATGACATGAATCCTTTAGAAGGATGCAATAAATCAGAAGCTCTAAAGGTAAGGAAAGAATCACGTTGTGAGTGGATTTTGTCAGCTGCAAGCACATTAATGTTTGCTTTTTTTTATAGTAGCACATTAATAATTATAGCAGATCAACTTTATGCAAACTAAACGTAGCTGATTGGATCACTCTGAAGGAGACTTATTCAGACATTCCAATGAGATAAATTACACACATTTGTAATCTTTTCTGTAAAACAACCAGCCACTTATGCTCCAAACATCCTAAATATCACTCAAATCATCTCTAGAACATACATGCTTTCATCTGAGTCTGAAAATTATATTAAGGAACTTTCTCCTGATCCTTATTTAGCAACAAGCTTGGATAACAATCAATCGCCATAAAACTGCTCTACTTCCTAGAGAATGAAAATCAAAGGGCATACATGACTACATGAGCAATATGCTTCATGAATACATACAAGTAATTTATTGAAAATGTCAAACTTTTAATAACATATATTAGGAAATATTAGGAAAATGTACACAGATTTCAGAAGAATAACTCAATAATAGAGTGAAAGAGAAAGGAAGAGAAGGGGGAGAAGACAGAGAGAGAGGGAGAGACGGAGAAAGAGGGATGGGGAGGCAGAGAGAGAGAGAGAGAGAGAGGACAGAACAATGATGGCATATGCCATGACGGAAGGACTGCTACCTGATTCTTTACTATTTAGCCTTTCAAAGAGTTCATATTAACAAAACATAATAATCACAAGGGTTGCACAAGGCATTCGAAAAGGAAGAACGTGAAATCATATAACCAAATGAAAGGGACAAGTAATAACATACCATTCTTCTATCTATCATTGAGCATCCATCTGCACAGAGTAAGGTCGGGAAAGTGTCAAACCCCTCCGACAAACACAAAGCTAGTATAAGTCTCATTCCCTTTTGGCATTCAGGAGTTTCAGCAAGAGACAAATCACCCGTAGACTTCGTATAAGCACGCAACAGAATGATCCACCAGAATCCACAGTCCACTGGTGCAACTCTCCCAATTGCACTCTCACCAAAATCAGCAATTATGGTATCGACTTTCCTACGGGGATCATGAAGCACCTTGAAGCTTGCAGGCATTACACCCTCTCCAAGCTTAAAACGGTCTATCTTCTTTTCCCAACCCTGAAGAAGGAGTGTTTTTAAGAGAAAGTTCTTTACTATCTCAGGTTCACCGTTCATAAGAAAAGCTAATGCACTTGGTACAAAATCCCGGACAAACACCTGCACATAAGAGGTGAATAATGCATCAGACTACCGCGTGTACCTCTGAAGGCAGCCATTTTTGAGACAGTTTTGGTGTTTTGGCATCAATTTAGTAGGAAAATGAATCCAGCAGCTAAGTAAGAATGTGAATCAGGTAATAGCTATCTTCCTTGAAATAACCAGTACAAAAAAAATCACCTTGAACTCCTTTAGAGGCAAAAAGAAAAGCATGGCACAAAGGCAAACAAACAGATAATGACAGTTTTCTCTTTAAAATTGATCTTTGGAATTCGAAGACGAGAAGGGAATTGAATCAGCACATGGTGGATTCACAACCCACTTCCCACTGCCTTGATCCACTTTGACTACATCCAACATTCCTTATCTACAGGTAATATGTCGATCTACTTTACTACATCCCCGTATGACAACAGGAAATTTTATATCATATCCACAGAGAAAATATTTGTTAATTACTGAACCTTCAACTTCAGCTCCTGAGAATAGCGGAGAACGTCTTAATTAAGCTAGAATCCAAAAGATACCTGATCATAATTTAAGACCTCTTCGGAAGCATGATCCAGGGCCGCGATCGTCCCAACCGGCTGGCCACGGAAGTACACCAGCGAGCGGCGAAGGGCCTCCCAGGCATCGGCCACCATAGGATGTGGTTCAAATGAGTTCCTCGCCGACGACGCCGGAGTTTCGATGCCGTACCTCATTCCACCGGGCGAGTACATGCTCTCAAAGCCATCCAATGCCCGTACGGTGATGGATAACTCGCTGAGGGACCTCTCGTCGAAGGACCTTTGCCGCTCGATATTCAGCTTCGGCTTCTCAAGCAGCCGCGACAGATCCAGATCGCCCAAATCAGCCATCGAGCTGTGGGAATCCACATTTCGCAGCCCCGTGATCCCCTCCATGCCGCCAGCGTGCTCTCACCTCCACCAATCTGCATCCATTTGGCGGGGTTAGGTCGTGACAACGCAAGAGGCAGAAAGGCATAATCTCGCAAAAAAAACCATGATTCACGCCAGAAATAAACTCGTGGATTTGGATCTACTATTAGCGAAAGACAAAGCCCTAGATCCCCGGAGCCGGCAAAAGCAGGCGAGACCAACACGGAGATCGAAATCAACGCAATCAGAATGAGGTAGAGACGAAGAGATTCGTAGAAGCAGAGAGAGAAAACAAACCACAATTATATCGGAGTAGCAGCCGGCGGCGAGATCGAGCTCCCTGGAGGATCCGGCAGCCCAGAGGCTGCTGAGGAGCAGGAAGACCTGAGCTTGAGGAGAGAGAAGGAAAAAGAACATCGGTGGTAGAGAAACCCTATTTATAGGCGAGGCCAGTGGGCGAGGTGGAGCAGGGGAGAGAGACGGAGATGAACGTCTCCTCGTTCGGTCCGCAGGAAGACCGGTTGTAGCCGGTCACTATTTCGAACGTTGCTGATGTGGAGGTTCCCGAGGTACCGCAATTATTAATTAGGATTAATTTAATTAATTAGATCCCGTATTATAGGCAGATCCACAAATATTTCATCTATATTTTTTTCGGCCTAAAAGTTATTTTATATTAATTCCTATAAAATTTATTATTTAATTATACTTTTAAAATACATATATTTATGCATCTAGTTAATGACTAAATTTGATAGAATTTATCAAAAAAAGATATAAGCTGAATAATTTCTAAATTGGAGTGATTCAGATTATACTTTCACTTTAATATAATTACATTGAATTTTAGGTACCAAAATGTAATTATCTTATTAATTAATAAAGTCATATATGTGCAGTGATTATTAAGGACTAGTTAGATGACCTGGAAGTTATCAGTTACTGACGTCATCATGCACGATTAGGTAGGCAGCGAATCAGGAATGCTTCAACTTGAGATGATTTTATTTTATTTTAAAGATGAAATTTAATAAATAATTAGATATTTTTCTTGTTTGATGTTGAAATTTGTGTAGGATGAGATATAAAATAATTTTTAAAATTTTTTAAAATAAATTTAATATTTTAATCATGACTAAAATAAATTTTTTTTTTTTAACAAGTTGCCAAACAAAGCAAACTTTGTAATTCTAGGCATCTATTCTCACTTATTTAAGAGAAATTTTATTTTTCTCAACCTATTATCTGATATATATATATATATATATATATATAAAGTAATTCATAATTTTAAATAAAAAATAGAATCCAAAATTATTTTACACCTATCATATAATGCATAAAAGTCGAGCTATTTTGGGATCTCAATTAGTTAATAAAACTACTGAAAAAATTAAATTCATACGAGAAAAATTGCATAAAATTCAAGATAGACAGAAAAAGTATTATGATGCTCGACCTAAAAAAATAAAATTTGAAGTGGGGGATCAAGTATTTCTTAAAGTCAGCCCAATGAAAAGTGTAGTGCGATTTGAAAAAGCTAGTAAGTTAAAACCTCGCTATATTGGACGCTTTCCAATTATAGAAAGAGTTGGGGCTGTAACTTACAGACTTTTTTTATTATTAAAATTTTATAAAATTATCGTTTTACCCCTATCATTCTCTCTCCCTTCTCGATCCGGTGCACGCGCGGCGCCAACGCGACTCGCCGTCAGGTATAATTCTTTCAGTAGTGATGATGATTTGATTTTCTTAACTCAAAGTTTCAAATATTTTATGAATTTTGTGGATTTGATTTGTTCTATTTAGTATTATTGTGGTAGCCTAATTTTTCATAAATTTTTATCAGATCATAATAATAAGTCATTGTTAATTTATGATGAAATTAAATTATTGATTATTATTATATTATTAGAGATACATAACAAATCTAGTTACTAGTATTTTTTTTCTAACTAGATTAATTACATAAATATTGATAATTAATTATATAAGAATTTCATCGTATTAACAATATAATATAACATCAAACCAATTAATGTTAGGCCTAACATCCACTAACCTATATTTGAAAAAATAAAATAAATTTTTTATTTTAAAATAATATTTAGTAAAAATAAGTAAGACTTTTTAGTTACTAATTTTTAAGTTCAATGTAATTTTTAAATAGTAAAAAATAATATTACTTTAAATTATATACAAACTGTAATAATATAAATTTAATTTATTATGGCAACTTACACATAATTTATTATAACTATTTTTATTTTACATTTTTTTATGTTTTTTATATTTTTAATATTTTAAGATAAAAAAAAAATTTCTTATATCATTTACCGATATATAACAAAAATTATCATAATATATAGCACTCATCAAATAGTCCCTCGAATATTAAATATTTATCCCTTTTGTCGGTTTGTAAAATTTAAGCTGCTAGTTTGTCCTTTTTTTTTATCTTGCCCTGTTTGGCGCAAGGACCAAAACAGGACTAAAATATGACCAAATTAGTACTAGTTTAAAAAATAACAATAATAATAATAAATAG
>JAEMOT010003266.1:0-33594 GCA_019297695.1 Apostasia ramifera | reverse complement strand
TATTTTTTATATTAAAATTTATATAGAATAATTTAAAAAAAATTATTTATTATTATTATTATTATTTTTAAAATTAGTACTATTTTTAGTCTGATTTTGGTTTTCGCGCCAAAAAAGGCTTTAATTCGCTATTTTTTTTCCAAACTGGATGTGAACATAAATCAGACGGCTGAGAATTCTTGCGGCTAAACGTATAAGGATCATCCACCATACGTTAGCTTTTTCTCCGAAGTGGTCGAACCCTACCCAGATTTTGGGTGCGCCACTGGCCGCTAACTACTGCCCATGGGTGATCACGCAAATGCTCCACCATAGACTCCAATAGAAGTTAGACACGTGGCAATCCCTGATACGTCTCAGGATTATTTAATTGAAGTGCGGGGCCCACCAAATAGGCATTGGCTTCACCAACACATCTAAGTAGGGAAAGCTCGTGTTGTGGGCGCTCCAACGCTCTGTCAACCCTGCGACGCCCAATCAGAGCAAGCGGTGACTCATCCTTTTAAATATTTATCTAAATTATATATTAATAAAAATAATGTGATTTTATGAGGTAGTTGCACCTATTATATCAGATAGAGACTCACATTTTACCTCAAAATTATGATTAGTCTTCAAAAAATCATGAGACGAAAATTAATTTCAGTATAGCATATCACCTAGAGACAGATAGACGATTTCAGAAAGAACGATTCAAACCCTTAAGGATATGCTAAGAGCATGTGCTATAAATTTTAAAAAAAATTGGGAAAAGTATCTGCCTCCGTACAAGACTTTATATGATAGAAAATGTCGATCAACTTTGTACTGGGATAAGGTTGGAGAAAGAAGAATGCTAATACCAGAGATTAAAAAATTGGGAAAAGTATCTGCCTCCGTACAAGGCTTTATATGATAGAAAATGTCGATCACCTTTGTACTGGAATAAGGTTGGAGAAAGAAAAATGCTAGGACCAGAGATTATTGAAATCATTTTGCAAGGCGGGCCCTGTACACACTACCACGCATGCAACAATAAGAAAAATCGTTTAGCATCATTTTCTCACTATTTCATATCATTTTTTCATTTTGTTACAAAAAATTTTTTGTATAATATTTTTTGATTGATTTACATTAACATATAAAGTTCAACGAGTGAATATAAAATAAAATAAAGTATATACAATATCAAAAATAATACATATGATATAATTATAACTTTTGTGGCACTGCACACAGAGCTCACCTACTTGCACAATGCACTCTGGTTGGACACTACAAAGATCACTAGGTAGGGATAACCTAACAAAAAAAATATTCAGTAGAGCTTACTACTACTATTTCATTCCACCTCTTCGATATATCAAAAATAACATCAAATATATTATATATTCTATATTTATGGTAAATATTTTTATAACAAAATAAGATTTATAATTTAATTTAAAAAATTAATTTAAAAATATATTCTAAGAAGTTAAAATTAAATTCAATTGAAATAAAAAAATTTAATTTCAAACTTAACCTTATTTACTTGAAATAGACTGGAAGTCACCCCTACTACTGAAATTTAAATAACTTTGCAATGATCATGATCTTTACTTTTTTAATCTATGTAAATATTATTTATTTGTTTGTAATACTTTTTGAACAAAGTATGTAAAAGATATATTAATATATAAATTTGATTGAAAAATAAAATTATTTTAATATAGGCATCTTATATGTATAATATCGAAAGGTAAATTAAAGCAAATTTACTAGAATTTGAATGATTATGTATTTTCATATTAATATTATTTATTTTATATATGCATTTTTATGTGAATTTTTTTTCTTTATATAATATTTTAATTAAAAATAATTACATAAATTAAAAGTGCTTGTATAAAGTAAAATACAAATTATTTTAATAAATAAAAATAGAATATTATTCAGTTAAGTGCATCAAATGCGTGGTGGGCTTAGTCCAATGTCGATAAGATATTAAAAGGATAATATATTACTTATTTACACTCACTAATTTTATCTAAATACATTATTAATATTTTATATTATTATATATAAAGTTTGACATACAAATCAAAAGTTATTTCATTTTTTTCATACATTTTAATGTTTAAAAAAATATATATTGACTTTCAACGCAAATTATAATATTAAAATAATATATTTTATATGAAAAAAATTAAAATTAATTTTTTTTTCTTTTTTAATAATAACTAAAAAGGGAAATTTTATTTTATTAAATTTACCCGTTAATCAGAGGAGCAATTATTTCATTCGGCAGGGCACCACATCAACAGTAGACTGTTAGCCAGCAGAACATTTTCAATTAGAGACCGTCACGTCGCTGCTCTCAGCGGCACCGCGGCGACGCCGCTTCCAGGTGCCGCCGCCGCCCACCTATCTGGACCCCCCTCTGGTCGCCTACGCTTACCTCCGCCGTACGCCGCCGATTGTCAGCAACAGGAAACAGATAGGGTTTGGAGGGGAAGAAGGGGAAGAAGAGGACGAAGGAGACGGAGGAGAGGAGGGAGAGGAATAGGATGAGGGAGGAGATGGGGTGAGGAAAGGATCCCCTTCTTTCTCTCTTATCTCCTCAGTCAGCTGGCGGCGGCGGTGGAGGCGGCTGCGGCGGCGGTGGCGGCATAAGCGAAACCACCGCCGCCCATTCTCGCAGCCGCCTGAACAAGGATTAGAGCAATTACTAATGGGTCCCTCCATTGTTCAACGTTTCACATATACGTCCTCAATCATTAATTTCAGATCCTTTTAATTCCATTTCAAGTTTCAACCCAACTTGCTTTAACTGAAAATTAACATAATTTAAATTATCTGAAAGTTAAATAGACATTGTGCAAATTTAATTAACAAAAAAATAAGTAATTTCCAGCAATTAAAAACAATAGTGATATTAATAATATTTGTTATTATTAATATATGTTCATTGTAATATTTATAATTTAATATATGTTTCTATTAAATTTCTTAAAAGTCATTTCTATATATATTTCTGTAATAATATTTTTTATATTCTCGTACGTGCTTTTTGTCGTCTAATTTTTATTTCTTATTCATTTAAATATTTTATTTTGTTTTCATTTCCATGCTTTAGAATATTAATAATTTAGTTTTCCAAGGAATTTCATAAAATTGATTAATTAAACTATTCTTTTTAATTTAAAAATAAAAAGAACAACTCTAATTTTAATTAGAGTTTAATGCAACTCTAAATTTAATTAGTTAATCAACACCCTCACACCTTTTAAATGCTGGCAATTTTATTAGAAACTCCTCATAATTCTAAATTTAATTAGAATCGATTTAATTTAAAAATTAACTCGAAATAAAAAAACATTCGAGTTAGCCTACCTGAAATTATAAAACTATATTGTAATTTATAATTAAAATTTAAAAATTAATAATATTCATTTATATGTTCATAATGGTTTTATATAAGTTTTTTTATTTAAAGAGTTATGATGTCTAACATTTAAAACAATTAATTCATAATAAATATGTATATTAAATTTGTTTGTACGTTACAAGTATTTAATTTAAAAGCTTATAACTTTCTTTGCATTAAACTAAAGAGTTAGCCTTTAGCTCATTTTAAAAATTGCATCTTTTTTTAAACAAATTAAATTTTTAAAAATGATATAATTTGATCCCACATTCATATCTTACAAAGAAAGAGGAGGACAAGGGTCTATAAAAATATAAGATGACTACTGCTAAACTAAAATTAAATTGTGATAAAATAAAAAAATAAGTTAACTCAAGAGTTGAATAAGTTTAATTTGAGTTAGCTTAAGGTAAATTAATTTAAGTTACAAATTTGGTTCAAATATATATATATATATATATATATGTTTTAACGTTAATAATTATATAAAAATATTTAAATTTATAAAAATATAATTTTTTTTTAATTTTTTTTAATAAATTTAATATATATATATATATATGTATAAAAGCTTATAACTTTCTTTGCATTAAAATAAATGCTGCCAATTTTATTAGAAACTCCTCATATTTCTAAATTCAATTAGAATCGATTTAATTTAAAAATTAACTTGAAATAAAAAAGCGTTTGAGTTAGCCTACCTGGAATTATAAAACTATATTATAATTTACAATTAAAATTTAAAAATTAATAATATTCATTTATATGTTCATAATAGTTTCATGTAAGTTTTTTATTTAAACAGTTATGATGCTCAATATTTAAAACAATTAATATGTATATTAAATTTATTTGTACGTTACAAGATAATAAATATGTATATTAAATTTGTTTATACGTTACAAAGATTTAATTTAAAATGGGGGCGCCGGGTCGGCGGCAGAGTGCTGTGAAGGCGATGGGAGCGGCTAGGGTTTGGATGGCAGCGCAGCCGCCGAAAGCTAGGGCAGGGATCGGCGCGGCCGCCGCTGCCGTGCTGCTATTGCTTTGGCTTTTCATCAACAATCAGGATTACATCTTCATCGCTGCTGAAGCTTGCCATGTTGCCGGCATCTCCATCCTCATTTTCAAGCTTTCGAAGGATCGCTCTTGTGCTGGTAAGATGTAATTATAGATTTATGAGGCTCACATTCTACTTAAGACATTTTTCTTCCCAAAAAAATAGCCTCTCTTACCAAATCTTATTTCTTTTTGAATGCTCATATTATTTTCCTTTATGCTTCATTGTAGGGCTTTCTCTTAAATCCCAGGAGTTGACAGCTTTATTTTTAGCATTCAGACTTTATTCTAGCTATATATTGGCGTTTGACATACACTTTGTTCTTGACTTGGCCACATTGATGACTACATTATGGGTGATTTATACAATTTGTTTCACATTGAAATCAAGTTATATGGAGGATATGGACAACTTTGCAATGCCATACTTGGTAAATATGAGATATCAAAGATTATATTAATTTAATTTTTTTTTTCTTTTTTTGAAATTATGTGCTTCTTTATACATGGAGTAGTCATTATCTTTAATATTTTTATTTTCTATTTTTTAACTATTAAAGCAAGGGAGCTTCAAACTATTTTAACTTCTACATAACCCCCACAACTAGCTTTCAAAGATTATAAAACCTTTGAATATTGACTTTATCTCAATTATATATAATCCTCTAATACCTAAAACTTCCAGAATCTTTGAGAGCTGCATATCATTTTTCATATGAATATGATCGCTCTACTTTGTGTATTGACCTTTAATTACTTTTCCTTTGATGACAGACATTTGGCTTCTACTTCATATTTGCTTATTAGAAAATATAGAAGTTTATTTGGTTATAAAGATGCATGACCTGTTTCTTATAAGGGATCTGGCAAAAGAATGCAATTCCTTTTTAAACCAGTTGAACTAGGATGCTTACACAGGATAGTAAAAAAGTATGTTTTCCAGTTTTTCGCACAGGGAAATTGTTGTCCATTGGCACTGTAAGATTTACACAAGAAAAATTATGGTTCGTGGTGGATGAAGATGTAAAATATTGTATATGTTTTTCAATGATAGCTTCCACGTATCCTTGTGTTGAGAAAAAGCATAAATATATGTTATTTTACATGTTTTTAACGTTCTTATGTTAGAAATGAAATGAAACTCTTATGACAATTTGTTTATGAAGTAAATACAATTAATTTTTCTGATCTGCAATATTTATACCAGATGGCCACCCAGAATGCAATAAATTTCTTTTCAAGGAACATACTGATAACTTATACACGAGTTATCACAATTAAACTAAACCACATCAACTGGTTATAGTTATACTAACATCATTTTTGTAATTTTGTGTTATCTATGTCTTATACATGTATTTCTGTTATTCAAATAATCTTAGCATGGTCGTTTGTGTGATAATTTATTGGTGCAATTTGACACAGGTGATATCATGCGCTCTTACTGCAATAGTTGTCCATCCGAAGTCTTCCAACTATTTCTTCACCCGTCTTCTCTGGGCTTTTGCTTGCAATTTGGAAACAGTTTCAGTTATGCCACAACTTCGAATGATGCAGAATACTAAGGTCTATTATAGACTTAATTACTAGATGGTCCTTGAGCTCTGTAGGTATCTCATGTATTTCTCCTAATTTTTATTGTTCCACTTAGGTTCTTTATTACTATTATGTTGTCAGATTTCGAGGCCATCTCAGCCGTGCACGTGACAAATGATTAGTGTCGAGAGAATTGTCCTAGCAGGATTTGGACATTAAATTATCTCAATTTGAAGAACATGGACGAAAAGGCTAGACTCTTCCTCAAAGAAACCCTATGGTCAAACAACAGTAGCCTCTAATTTGAGAGCCAAGCTGAACTGCCTATTCGCAGATCACAAATTGAATAACCCTAGCTGAAAACTTAACCAGTCATCTTTATTATTCTGACAAGCCAATTAATGCCCATTCCTCCAAGCACCTTTTTTCATGAAATTAGTGATGGCCACCTACTCTCTCTCCTTTATAAATACCTTCATTTAATATGGAGAAAGGATTCCTTTACAATCTCTTTCCCTTTTTGTTCCCCTTAGCTCTCCTCCTAACTTCACCCTACGAACAAAGCTATTTGGCTAGCCACTTTGCCTTGTTTTAGCTTCGCTGCTCGACGAGTTCTGTGCTATTTGATCGTGAGAGTCCATTTGCATGGGATGACATTTTTATGCAGTTTTCATAATGTAAATGATTAAATGAAGAAAAATTTTAACTACAAAGGATTTAAGTGAAATGATTCAAATACCAAGGACCTATGTGAAGTTTGCTCAGATATCATGGCTTTCTTAGTAATTATCCTTGATTAATACTATTAGCCTTTACAGATTGTTGAATCTTTGACGGCACACTATGTATTTGCCTTGGGGGTTGCTCGTTTTTTAAACTGTGCACATTGGGTACTTCAGGTATGTTATTTGGATAAAACTTCGAATTTTCTATTACATGATAAAGGTCTAGTTTATAACTTTATATGCTAGGCCAAATCTACTATAGTTCATATTGCTAGGTTCATTTCTTTGTGAAAAATTCTATTTAAATAAGATAAATGTGTCGAACATGTGATCGAGATTTCATTTTCATTACATTAACAATATCACCATTTACATTTTACTTACCTATTCCTAATCCTAAGTTGTTCATGCTTTAAGCATTCCTGTAGCTGCTGTGCTTGTGGCAACTCCATTGCTGATGAAAATTGCTTAGGGTTCAGAGTAGTTCTTTAGTAAATAGTTTATAAATATTTGAGAACATGAGCTTGAATTTCTTTGCTCTAAATCCATTTGTAAAAAGAGAGGGTACTAGTTATGAGAGTTTTGTAGGATAATAACTCAATGGTCTGTGCCACCTATTGTGTGGCTTTCCTTCATTGATGTGTAGGTTAATTTGGCTCTTTGCATTCAATGTCGTCTAATTTAATGAGGCATGCATTAACTTTTAAATTCTTCACTTTCGTCTACAGAGTCAATTCCAATAGACTTATTGAATGTTTCGTTCCCATTGGCATGCATCCAGCAGGAATTGAACCTACGAATTTGCCGATTTGTATCTTGCAAGCTATTATCTTATTGTATTTTGAAGCTGCTTTTCTTCTTATATATTGGGGAATATGGAAATGCAAACTAATAGTTTTCTGGATCATGCAACTTGAAGAACCTTTCTGCCTTGAGTTTAAACACTTATGTTTGCTGGGCCGCAAATTAAACACCCTGATGTCGTCCTAAAAATATCATAACTAATTTTTATATTTATTTCAATAATAAAAATAAACTTTATCTCACATCCGATTTCAATGTCACTGTTAAAGTAAGAGGTAGTTCCATCCGGGCTGTTGAGATAAATTATTGATTTCACATAGGTTTACAAAATAAAAACTATCATTTGGGTCCTTCTAGTTCAAAATTTTTTTCACTAGGGTCTTTTTTACATATTTCGTTAAGTTTGAATGTTAAATTGCCATTTTAAAATATTAAAAATACAAATTAAGTATTAAAAATCACTATTATAAGTTGGAATACAAAAAAAAGGAAAATTAAGGTCATGTTTTCAGTGTTATATTTGTAATTTTTAAAATAACAACATAATGATCAAATTTAATGAAATCTGTCAATAAGGACCCGCATGAAAAAAAATTTGGCCGAGATAAACCCAAATGGCACATTTTGTTTTTGTGGGGTTGGTTGAATCGGTGGTTTACCTCAGGGGCTCGAATGAAATTACTTGTTAAAATAATTTCGTTTTACATCATAAGATCAAGAGAGAGTTTTGGGTATTTTATTCACCCTTCTTCTTACATGATCATTGCAGGTTGTCAACACTCGAGGGATTATTTTACTTGCACTTGGTTATGGATTATGGCCTGGAATGGTCCTTCTTTCTGATATATTTCAGACTTTTATCTACGCGGACTTCTGTTACTATTATATGAAAAGGTACTGCATTCTTATCTTTCTCTCTAACGATGACTATAGTTATTTTTTATTCTCGCTCTACTATTATATGAAAAGGTGTTGCATTTTTACCCTTCTCTTTAAAGATGGCTTTAGTTAGTTCTTATTCTTGCTCGAGTTAATGAGGCTGGCATGTATAGGTTTAGGCCGACTAAAATAATTATGATGTAGTAGATTTAATAGGTATTTTTTCCTAACAAGATTGTTCTACTTCTAATTAAACGGGGCGGGACGGAGCAGGTTCACACATTGTTGAACTGAAATGGCATTCATGTGTAGATCACTTCATGCCTGTGTGATGTGGGTTCTGTTTGATTATATTGAATGGATTATGCATTAAACTTTTTGTTTCAACTTTCATCAAGATTTTGAATTAGAAGATTTGATGTTTAATTTTCTGTTCAAAAATAATTTTTCTCTTTCTTGAGCAGCTTTATAGAAGGTCATCCAGTTTTGAGACTTCCTTCAGATATAGTATGATTCAAGCTTTGTTATCAGCTGGAAAGAAGATTAATATGGTGAGAGATATGAAAAATATGCAAGTTATTGTTGCATCCAGGTTGAATGCTATATATTATTATATGTTATTATTGATTATCTCACCTTCTAAATTAATTAGCTGCAATAAGGTTATTTTTAAGTTTAGTTTTGCGCAAAAAGTAAACCTCGACATTTTTTATGCTATAATATCAAGATAACGTTAAACCAAATGTACTCTTAAGTTTGTTTATACTTTAGAGTAGAGGTGGTGTGAGCGGGTAAACCATCACTTTAACGAATTGAATATGAGCGGATTCCATTCATTTCACACGAACTTATATTCATCAAATGAATATGAATTCTCACTTCTCACCTTTTAAAGCTCTGTTTGACTGAGAATTAAAATCAGGATAAAAATAATACTAGTGTAAAAAATCATAATAATAATAATAATAATTAATAAATAATTTTTTTTAATTATTCTATACAAATTTTAATATAAAAATATTATTTTATTTCACTTACTCAAATTTCAATAAAAATATTAACTTTACTTTAAATTTTAAATCAAAATATTAGAATTAATTATTTTAGTATAGGTTGTGAAATAAAATTAATATTTTTATTAAAAATTATTGAGCATATAAAATAAAATAATATTTTTTATATTAAAATTTGTGTTGAATGATTAAAAATTAATTTATTATTATTATTATTTAAATTAGCATTATTTTAGTTCTTATTTTAGTTTTTTTGTCAAATAGGGTCTAAATTTTTATATTAAATTTAATATTTATATGATCATTAATTTATAGTATATTATGAAGTTTATATATCTAAGACTATATTGGAGATGGCATATGTAAATTTTTTATAATACTTTTACGCATGATAGATGTATTCAGTAATTTCATTAGAGTTTCTGTAGTAGAATTTAAATTTTATGTAGTTTCATAAAATTAAAAAATATTATTTAGATTCCTTCATGTGAGTTCTTTTTAACGTATTTTGTTATATTTAACTGATAAATTATTATTTTTAAAAATATATATATATATATATATATAAGAATTGTAAATATATTTAAGTTCTAATTATTGTTTTAACCTCCATTTTTATTTTTTTATAACTTAATTTATAATAGTAATTTTTAAAATTTATAAATGCTTTTTAAATTTTTTAAAATAATAATTTAACAATAAATGGTTACCGAATTTATCAAAAAAGTTACATGAAAAAAATTATAGGCAATTTTTAAATAATAATTTAACAGTAAAATTTTGCGGTATTTATCAAAAAAATTTGCATGAAAAGAATTTTAGACAGAATTTATGTAAAATTATGAGTTTACCTCAAGGGCTTTGATGAAATTACCTTTAAGTACATTATAAACTTTGAGGTCTTGATGTAAAATTAGAAATACTTTTATGAAAAAAAATGGAATCACAATTACTGAAACTTAAAATAATTCAAAAATAAAATGCCTATTGACTTATGCATTTTACCTGTTAATCATAAAGTTGGTACATCATATCTCGATTATATATGTGTTACTGACAAGCAACTCATAATGAGCAAATGACAGGATGCAATATAACATCCCGTGATCTCATTGTAAAGATATTATTCGCTTTGACTTTAAGAAAACTGCATGACTTGAGCGCTTCCCAGAAGGTCACCCATCCAGTGCTACTCCAGTCAAGCACGTTCAACTATGGAGTTTTCCATCACTAGCCTCACGGTTTTGCCCCAAAAAGCATATCTACTATTTGAGATTATGTTATCTACTTATACAGCTCAAGATCTCCCTCCCTTTCCGATGTGTGTCGATTCATTCCTGTCCCTCTCACCACTCATTATTCGACCTAAAAGTCTGCCATGAGCCGCACTTTATCTCAGTGATTCCTTTCTTTTAGGACATCATCCGGCGATCACTCCCCGCCCTCTTCGACCACGGGCATCACATGCGAGCTGATGACAGGTCAAACAATGCTTTCATGCTTGATCATCATCAGCCTTTGAGCTATCAACACAATTGAATGTCCATCCTCAATTGATAGATTCTATCGTGACCAAGAGCACATCGATAGTTACAACCTCAACTATGCCGCTTCTACTTAACTGAGTTAGCACCTCCTTATGGATGAACGTCGTGCGGATCAATTCTCACATCTCAACTAAAGTAATTATATTGTAAGCTGTAAATTCAAAGAAGAGGTGGAAGAACATTCATCCTGATTAGAAGTTACAGCCTCCGTAGTCTAATGTTGTGATTCTTCTCTCGGTTTTTGAGTTTCCACATATCAGCTTCGGGCCCTTCTCTTTATATTGTTATCGTTTAAGAGAATATTTCATTTACAAGTAAACCAATATTTTTTTAGTACAACAAAATCGCATATCAACATTACCCTTAAAAATAAGTAATTACATCATTCAAGCAACAATATGAAATTAATTGATGTTCATTCAAAGTCCATTTGAATGTCAATGTTAAAAACTAAATTCTATCTTTATACAATCGAATAAAAATAGCAATATGTTTCACAATTTAATAACAACAATAAAGACTTAATCTCAAACTTATTCAACTCTAAATAAAACAATATTTTTCACAAATGCAAGTGATTCAATTTTATGTTTAATGACCAAAGTTGAATACCATATGGTAGAAAAAACTTGCTCATCTGCAATATGTAAGTTGTGACACGGAAAGTCATAATGAGGCCAATGTACAAAGACTAGGATCATACACAACCAAGTACGCTTAGGGGTGAGAGTTTGACTCAAAGATCAATAGTTTCTTGATGTTCGGTTCGATATTTAGCTCGAATTGAGTTCAACACGAATTTATTGAGCCAAACTATGTGCTATGATCGAATCAGATCAACTTGACTCAATCTCTATTTTTAAAATATAAATATTATATTTAGTTATTTATTATAATTATTTACAATTTGTACATCAGTGTGTGTTATTCATGATTAAAATATCTATTAGATAATCTTGTGAGTATGATTAACCTAATTTCGAATTCTAGCAGAAGCAATTTCTTACACAAATTTCAATTCTGGGGGAGCATGAGCTCAAACTAGAACTAAATTGAGACGAACCGAGCTTGACTTGTGCCTAGCTCAGCTCAAACTCAGATCATTCACACCCCACAAACACACTTTCAGCCAAAAAAAAATACAAATAAATCATCAGAGAATGTAGACAATCACAAAGCTATATTAATGGATTGATCACTACTTTTTCCTCTCCTCTTACAAGAAATATCTCATGAAACAGTATCAGATGTTACCAAAATCTTACAATATTAAATGTATATATAATAATAATAATAATAATAATAATAAGTGTGTGTTGGTGGTGCTAAAATCTAACCCAACATCTGGTACAATGTGCCATGCAATCACCTTTGCAGTCTACATTATAGCCTAAAACCTTGGGGTTGCGAAGAAGGAGATTCCTGAGTGAACTCCCTTTGATTCCCCACTCTCTCTCTAATGTGTCAATGTTGGCCTTCAACTCTCCATCAAGGTCACACCCCAGCACCTCAGGGAACTTCTTGAGTATCTTGTGGAGATCATCATCTGATAGGCTTAAACTCTTCAAATAATCCAACATCTCGATCATCGAATCATATTCTGGAAGTGTTTTTCGCCGTTCTTCGCCCCAGTAAGGAGAATGAACCCAACCGAAAGCTTTCTTGAGCATTAGATCTGCTTCTTCTGCAGTGAAGTCGAGAGCAGATATTGACTGCTTACTTTCTTCCCACAATTTCTTATGATCGTCTTCTTGAACAGCAACATTTGAATGATTAGCTGCACATAGCTTGTGCCTTGGGGGCAAAGACTTCGAACGTAGTGTTCTCTTAAAGTACAATGGCCTTCGACCCTTAACTCTGTGTGATGGATTCCATAGAAGTTGGACCTCATTCGTTGAAGTTGAAAAATTACTCTGGTAAATCAGACTTCAAGAGATCAAACAAAAGTAATTCATCTGTGAGACTCTTAAGACAAAATTGGGAATTTTCCTTACAGGCATTCAAGTCGAATTACATATTATATAGGGCTGTAAATGAACAGAGCTTGGTCGCGTTGGCTCGTTTTAGATTTCATTGTTCAAGCTCTTCATAACAAGCTGGGCTTTTGGCGACTATGTTCGAGCTTGGTTTGTTTACAAATGAATGAGCTCTAGCTCTAGCTTGAGCTCGATTCGATCTTGTTCATGATCAAACAATTGAGCTCTCTCTATCGATCTTCATATCGAGCTTGTAATTGAGCTTATTTAAATGAGCTCATATCAAACTCTAAAACCAAGCTTATTTATGAACAATTCATCAACTATTAAATTGAATTATCAATTACGGTAAAAAATAACTAAAAGATAAATAGCATGTTATTGTTAGATAAATAATAACAAGCCTCTAATCAAGTCTTAAACACGCATGTTCCTGGACATAAACAATCTGAACATTAGAATACTCTTATTCAGCTGAGTATCGAACAGCCTGTTGAAAGCTTCATATACAGGATGACATATATCACTAAAATCTTTCTATATATTACATGCCTTAAATTCTAATCAAGTTAGCATGTTAGCAGTCATCTATATTTTAATTGTATTTGTGCATTTATATTCGGACAAGAGAGATCATCTATTTTATGACACCTTCAACGAAATGAACCCTTCTGTTGTCGGCTTCCACTCCGTTGGCAGCACAGCTTCAAGAAGAAGACTTAGAAAGAACAAAGAAGTTTGAATCCACAAAAGTATGCTTAAGCAGTTCCCTCGCTGAGCACAACAGAACGAAGAGAAATTTGTTTCATTTCAAATATTTCTTCTTATCGAAGAGAAGGAACGAAAAAAGCACTCTTGCCCGGTAATGTGGCAAGGCGCAGTGAAGGAGTGAGAGATAAAAAAGCAGTAAAGAGAACCAAAGCTGGGGTATTGGAGCTTGATAGCCAGAGGTAGCAAGTAGTAGAACAGCTGGTTGGAGACTGCACTTGAGCAGGGTTAGGCTTGTTGGGGTTGCAGGCCTGTGGAGGCTTAACCTGATTATGTGGAAAAATATGATATGTTTTAAAGATTACAAGGGCAAGACTTGTGAAATTAACAATATAGGTGTCTACAATTTGCAACGTGCCATCCATTCTCAGCGAATGAAGTAGCTGCTCCGCCCACTTATGAACCGGCTGTAATAGTCACTAACAATACAGAACAGAACTAGGATGCATTCCTTTCTACACCTCAGAGGAATAGTTGAACTAAAATCTTACATGCTATAATTTGATGCAACAGCTTTGAAGGAATGGACTTACAGAAAAAATGGGCCACCACACAGTAGTTTCAGAAGTCAAAGGCAATGATACTGAATTTACCATCATCCCTGTTCAACCAAATGTCACACTTAATAATTAGATTATTATAGTTTTCAAGAAAATCATAATTGTTAAGTTTTGGGTTACCATCTGACCTAAAAGCTTAAGCTTGTAGGTTATAGGTTAGAAAATTTTTATATTCTAACACGCTCCTTTGCACACAAGACTATTTGCTTTGCAGCATGTAGTTCAACATTGGCATTTTTTAAAAAAGCTCATGCTATAAATAATTAGGGGTTACCAAGATTCAAACTTGAGACTTCTAGCTCTGATATCGTGTTAAATCTCTGGTAAGCTTGTAGGTTATCCTAGAAATAATTTTATATTTTAACAATAATAAAACTAAAAGCTTAAACAAAGATATTTGCATCAATGAGCTAGGTATAAACTACTGTCAGGGTTCAAGCCTATTCTCCTAAAAACTATCAATCTTATAATACAGGAAATCATCAGGTTTGCAGCCTAACCACACATCATTCCATTTTTGTCAAGGATAAAATTGCATATACATCCGATCGGATGCAAGTAAAACACACTAACACATGAGAGGAAAACACAAAACAACTCCAAATGTAATCATGATATGTAAAAACATATAAGCAGTAGCTAAGAACCAACCAATTGATCGGATCAGAGTGATTTAAAATCCAACAAACCTTAGCTAGGATACAAAATGATGGATCTCTCACTCAGTTGTATACTCATGAATAATTTGTATAATTGCAAGTCTTATGATTCTTATACAAGAGCAATTCAGCCATTCTGATCAAGCAGATGAATCATAGGAAACTAAATGAACCACCAACAATGTATTAAAAACAAGAGCGCATTACCACCTTTGAAAACTGAGAAATCAAGAATGTTAGCACTTCGTTGCAGTTCTCCATTACTAGTCACACGTCTCTGGGTTGGCATGTGTGGAGGTGTCCAGTACGCATGAGAGAGAAGAAGATGGAGTTTTCCAATGTGTTTGGGTTGAGTCTAATTGCAAGATTTATTAGAATTAGTTGGAGGATAGGTGCGGTAGATTCTCAGTTGGTTGAGAGCAGAGAATAGTGAGGTTGATTGGGTGGCAGCGGATTTAGAGAGAAGTCATCTTTGGGTAAAATGCCCAAGTTCTTTCTTTCATAGAACATCGCTTTACATAATTTTAATCAAAGCTTTCTTATGTCAATCAATGTTCTCCTCTGAAGAGGAAGCTCTATAACCTTACATAATGAAACTAAACTAAAGCCAGTGTGCCATGTGGAATTAAACCCACTTACAAGAACATTGAACTACATGGAAAAATCAACAACTCAATTCAACAAAAATCCTGTCAAATGATCAACTCTCAAACGTCTCATCAGGTGATCGTGGTGTTTGCACCAAATTCATAGCATCCATTCATTACACCTCCCATAAATTTTTTTTTAATTAAATTTGCATATGTTATAACTTACCTTGCTCAAAAATGATAACTTTCTTTTCTAAACAAAACTATGCCTTGTAAATTGGTTTCCCTAGTTTGTGTAGGCTACTTTATTGATAATGCAGAGCTTATCAGCCTCTAGGTAGCAAGCCTAGATATGTGACTCAGCTAGGGGTGAGGACGGTTCGAATTTGAGCCAAACCAGGCATAGCTCAAGCTCAGCTCATATCAATTCAACTCAAGTTCGAGCTGGCTCGTTTCAAAGCTAGATCAAGCCTTAATTGAGCCAACTCAAACTCTCCAAGAATTGAATCTTTTTAAAAAAAAAAATTGCCTCATGTAAAATTTGAAATTGGTTTAACCATACCCACAAGGTCAACTAACTAATATCCTAACCATAACTAATACATACTTATGTTACTAACAAAAATGAACCTCAACATCACAGATGCAGTAGGAGAGACATGCTTCTGTTCTTGCTGTCATGAAGCAGGATTGAGATTCAGGAATGCCCAAACGAAGAATTTTTTGAAGCATTAACTACAATTTCTGGCATTTAGATGAATTATTACCAAACGACAGGAACCCAAGCCGGCAACTCATACTGAAATCAGAAATATTGACAAAGAATCTGTCAATTAACCACGCTACTACCTATACATAGAAGAAGGAAGAAGCAATCACCTGAGGAGGAGGTTGAAGGGTTTGATCACGCCGACAAAGATGGCAAGGAGTTACCGATCGATAGGATGAAATGAAATGAAATCCTCTGAATCGTGGGATCGTCTGGGGACAGCGCCGCCTCCAGCCAAAGAAATCCCCGGTCAGTCTGCCGGAAGGGAGAAAAAAAAATTTGGGAAAAACTTGGACATTTACATACATACCCCTCAATCACTCTATATTTACATAATAGACCCCATAATTTTTTTTTAACTTATTCCCCATTTCTTTACTATTACACGTACATTCGCAAAGATATTGTTGACAACTAAAATAGATAGTTCTTTAGACGTGAAAATCAGTTGGACGGAAAACCATGGTGCCACTCTCTGGGCGACTTCGAAGAGGGTTCCACTAGTCGAAAAGTGTATTACAAAAGTAATTAAAAGGGGCTTAAAGCAGAGACCCCAAAAGAAAAAATAAAGTCTTGTTTCCTTTATTGCATTACAATTTATAGTGAATTTTTTATAATTTTGATGCGTGAGATGGCCTTCTTGAGCTTCAAGGGTTGTCTCCCTATCCTGTAGCCCGTCGGCCATGCTGGTACGGATGTACGGCGCCTGACGCAGACATGCCTCTTTAATGTTCGCTGGAGCAGGCCGTACCGGTAGGATTTTCATCGCCGGGCACTCTTCGGCTTGATGCCTTTCGCCTGATTTTTGGGCCGATCTCTCCACGTGTGAGCTCCGAATGCTGCTTTACGGATCACGTGGTAGCAGATATTTTAAAAAATTTTATATACATATATCTATGGCAACAAACTTTTGAACAATCAAAAACTTTTAAAAATTTAAATATGTGATATTTAGAAGATTTATCATGATTAAGTTGTCAAAAAAAATTGAGAAGTATGATTATTTTAAGTGTAAATATGATATAATTTTCTAAGATTAGGACTTAAGAATAAAATCATATAAGTTTATGATGAAAGAGTATTTTTATTATTTTGAAAAAGAGATGAAAGAGAATTTTCAGAGAAGAAATTGGAAGGAAAAGAAAAAGTCTTTTGTCATTTTAAAAATAAAAATTAAATAAAAATAAATTAGTTGAAATAGTGATGAAAAAATGGCTTAATTTATTAAAAGAATCCAATTGAAATATCTACGTCGACCTTAGGTATCTAATTAAAAATAATTTTAAGTCACCGAAACAAAGGTGAAGGATTTTTAAATTATAAATTTGTGCGATATTAACTCGAAGTTCAAAAGCTTAGATGATATTTATAATTTTTTTAAAAATATTTGAATAATAAAAAATAAAATAATTATGTGTGAAATAAAATTAATTAATATATTAAAAATTATGTGCCATAAAATATAAATATAATTTTTAATATTATACCTATTTTGGCCATTGTTTGAGATTTAAATTAAAGCACTCAATATTTGGAGGCCAATAAAATAAATCGTATTGATACGTGCAATCCAACGATAATGAGAGACGATGCTTATCATGTTTTTTTTTTAAATAATATCATGTGCGCTCATATATACATATTTACGCACACATATATATGTATATAAGATTGCTGTGTTTGAGCGTGATAATTAATGTTTTAAAAATCAAATCGAATCAGTCAGTTCAACTGGATCCAAATCCAGAATTATACCATGCAGAGAATCAATTAGAACCGAGTTTATCTGTCAAATTAGAGAACCAGATCACTTGAATCGGCTAGAATCGGTCAACAAGTTATTATTATTATTATTTTTGATAGTACACTGATCTTAGCCAAAAGGCCGAGAAAAGTATTATTTTTTTGATAGTAGTCGACAGGTTATTATTGATTTTATTTTCATGAAACTATATAAAGAAAATTTGTAGCAAGCTCTTGGTAAATTTAACAATATGAATCTAATTATTATTATATTTTAAATTTAGAGACCCACATGTAATTTATCCTTTTTAAAACTACAAAGAATATGCAAAGAATATGAATAAGATTTTATTGAACTTAAAAATTAACTCGAAATGAATTTTAATTAATTTAAATTAAATTTATTTTCAAATTAAATCAAAATATTCAATGGAAAGACGGACTCGGTACCAGCACCCGTTGACCATTCAGACTGCAGCATGGAGACCGATCCCCTCCTCCGGCGATCTTCCGCGATGGTGGGCGTCGTCGACTTCCTCGGCCGCCCGGTCTTGAGGTCTTCATCTGGCTGCTGGACCTCTGCCTTCTTCATCATAGGTAAACAAACCATCCCCCAGCGTTCCCAACACAATGTTCTCGTTTAACGCTCAACGGTTCGTCCCGATTCCAACAGGGGTCGAGATCGCAGAGAGGATAGCATACTACGGAATTTCCTTCAACCTCATCTCCTACCTCACCGGCTCCCTCGGGGTCTCCACGGCCGCCGCCGCCACAGCCGTTAACAGCTGGTCCGGCGCGTCAATGGTGCTTCCTCTCCTCGGCGCCTTTGTAGCGGATTCCTTCATCGGCCGCTACCGCACCATCGTCCTCGCCTCCCTTCTATACTTCCTGGTTCAATTCAATCTGCCCCCCTTTCCCTTTTCCCCAAAAGTACACATCTGAGCTAGGGTTTGCATCGATCGACAGGGTCTGGGCTTACTCACCGTCTCCGCGCTGCTTCCTGATGCGGCATCTTCCCCAAATCTCAACATCGCTTTCTTCTTCTTCTCCCTCTATCTCGTCGCCTTCGCTCAAGGAGGCCACAAGCCCTGCGTCCAGGCCTTCGGCGCCGATCAATTCGACGAGAACGACGAGGAGGAGCGAGTTGCTAGGAGCTCCTTCTTCAATTGGTGGTATTTCGGGATGAACGGCGGCATGATTGCTGCTATCATCGGTCTCAGCTACATCCAGGACTTGGTCGGCTGGGGTCTCGGATTCGGAATTCCCTGCGCCGTCATGGGCATTGCTCTCGCTGTTTTCTTGCTCGGCAGCAGGACCTACCGCTGCTATCCGCTGAAAGACTCAAGCCCCTTCGTCAGGATTGGCAGATCCGTCGCCTCCCTGGTTACGAGGCAAAATGGAGGAGCAGATCAGGATTCAAAGTAAGATTTTTTTTTTCTCTTTTCGATCTTCCATTTCATCCAACGACACTAGCTACTGAAGTTCCTGCAAGTAGGATCGCAGACGAACACTTTGAAGAAGCGAGGGGGGTGCTTCGTCTCTTTCCTTTATGGGCAACCTGCTTTCCTTGTGCTATCGTCGTCTCCCAGACCACAACCCTCTTCAACAAGCAAGGCGCCGCCATGGACAGGAGGATAACTCCGACCATTCAAGTTCCGTCGGCGGCATTTCAGAGCATCATCAGCATCGTCATCGTCGCCTTCATCCCCCTCTATGACCGTCTCCTTATTCCCCTAGCCAGAAACATCTCTGGTCTCTCCTCCGGCATCACTGAGCTTCAGCGAATCGGCACCGGGTTGGCCTTCTCCGTGGTCGCCATGGTGGTCGCAGCTCTGGTGGAGAAGAAGAGGCTCGAAACCGCGAAGGAGCACGGATTGCTGGATGAACCGAATTCGACGGTGCCCATGAGCATTCTGTGGCTTCTTCCCCAGTACATTCTGTTTGGGATCATGGAGGTTTTCAGCATGGTTGGGCTGCAGGAGTTCTTCTACGATCAGGTGCCGGACGAACTGAGGAGCCTGGGGCTTGCTCTCTACCTCAGCATATTTGGGATTGGGAGCTTCATCAGCGGCTTGCTTGTTTCAGGGATTGATCAAGTGACGAGAAGCCAGGGGGAGAGCTGGTTCTCCAATAATCTAAACAGAGCTCATCTGGATTATTTCTACTTGCTTCTTGCGGCCATTGGTGCTGCTGCTCTGCTCCTCTTCGTGTACTTCGCCCACAGGTATGCGTACAAGAAGGAAAAGACTCTTTCGTGAGAACCAGATCCTCTGTTCTGTCATCTGTGCAATAAAATCCACGAAAAATCGCTGCTTTTTTGTTCTTAGGAAGAATGCTATACAACGTGTCATATAAAAGATTGGGAAAATTACACTCAGTTCCCTGCATTTAAGGCTTTATAACATTCATGTCAACATTTTTAAAATTATAACATCAAAGTCCCTAAATTTTTAATAAATTATTAAATAAGTATTTTTTTATTTTTTATTATTAAAAAATAAAAAAATTACCATTATACCCCTTCCCCTCTCTCTCCTCTAAATCCCCATGCACGCGAGAGAGGGGATATTATAGTAATTTTTAAAAAAAAATTAATAATAAAAAAATAAAAAAAGACTCATTTGATAATTTATTAAAAACTCAGGAACCCCAATGTTATAATTTTAAAAACGTGAATCTGTACGTTATCAAACCTTAAACTCAAAAACCTGAGTGTAATTTATCTTAAAAGATTTATTTAATAGAGTTAAATACCATGCATTGTGCTCAAAAGAGATGATCAGGTAGCAACCGGCAAGATAAGATTTCTCAAGTCAATCTGACTTTGATGCCAAGGATCAATCTCTGTTGGCCTGTTTGATAGTGGATTCAACTTCAAAATAAATAGAATCAGATTTAAAATTTGAAGTAGCTTAAACTTTAATTCTGTTTGAATAAAAAATAATTTAAAATTAGTTTTGAATCTACTTTAATTTATTTCTATTTGGATTAACATTAAATTAGGAACTTGGAATATCCTGAAATCACATTTTCAGTGATTTCGGCTTTGTGGCCATGAAGTCATTTCATACTGGTGAAACGGATTCGGTTTCATCTGATAAATCGGACCTGTTTGATATCTTAATACACTTCAAACTACTTGAAATCGAATGAAACGAATTATCAAACATGGCCTATGTCATCAAGCTCTAAATGCTCAGACAACCCCAAGCTCCTCAGGGTACAAAAGAGTGAGTGAGATGCTAAAAATTCGCTCAAAAACTCATTCATATTTTATTCGATTCAAACTTGATTTAATTTTTTTACGATTAGAAATTAACTTACTTGAAATAATTTCAATTTAATGCATAATTTATTCTATGTCCATATACATGCAAGCTTTGTATACATAAATATATAAGTGATATATATTAGAATATATATATATATATATTATTTGCAAAATGGGTATTTAAATAAAAAATATAATTTAAAATTAAGTTCAATTTAACTCCAAAATTGAGTTGAAATAAAAAATATTTTTTTACTGACTTGAATTAAACTCAACTGAAACTCTAAATATTCGAGTTTTAATTAAGGTAAACCTGCTCAAACTCGACATGTTATCAGCCCTAGGGTGCAATCCTTGAAGGCCAACCTAAATCCTTATTCTAGGTTAGTTAACGAGTTGGGATCGAATCAAATCATCCTTAACTTGGATTTGTATTCATTTTAATTCGAATCAAAACACATCTTAAATCTGATCAGCCTTGACTTGGATACAACTCAGGTTAAATTGACAAGTTAGATTTGAGGTTGGGTCGAACTAGTTCTCTGCATAAGTATACACAGAGTTTCATATATATAATATTAATTTATTTTAAATTAAATGATTGATATATTAATTATGAAGTTAATATTATTTTAATAGCTAAAAATTTATTTATCTCTTTCCTAAAATGTATCTCAACTTTTAGCTTATTGATGAGGGCGCGATGACTGGCGTCTCTTAGGAAAATAAGGTATATTAGAAAGAGTGGTATGGCATATTAGTTATAATAATTTACTAATTTGGAGATAAAACGAGGAAATGAATTGTTAAGATATTGTAAAAATACGTCTCACTTTATTTTAGAAAAAAACTCATAGAAATGCACACGAACTTAGACGAATCTTCAGCAAAAGCTATCTATGATGACTCGATCAAATTGGATTATGGTCAATAAAAAAACAAGGGCAAATTACACTTAGGTTCTTGAGTTTAACGCTTAATATCGTTCAGGTCCACGTTTTTAAATTTATAACATCGGGGTCTCTGAGTTTTAATAAATTATTAAATGAGTCCTTTTTTATTTTTTTATTATTAAAATTTTTTAAAATTACCGTTTTACCCCATGTTCTCTCTCTCCTCTCACCGGCGGCCGTGCGGCCAGAGCGCGTGCGTCGGATCGGGAGGAGAGATAGAGGGGCCGGCGGCCGCTCGGCCAGCACGTGTGCGCTTGATCGGGAGGAGAGAGAGATGTTATAAATAAGTACAAAAAAAAGACTCATTTGATAATCTATTAAAACTCAGGGACCCCAATGTTATAAATTTAAAAACGTAGACCTGTGTGATATTAAGTATTAAACTCAAGAACCTGAGTGTAATTTGCTTAAAAAATAATAGAACAGATCAAAGTTAAATCATGTAAATATTATGGAAATTACATCCAATTAAGTATATGTTAATGTTAAATATCTAATCTCAAAATCTAACTCATTTCCATATCTACTCTATTCCATCAGCTTTATAATGTGTAGTAAAAGCTAGATATGATTAAGAATCAGTCAACTGTTTGGTTCATAGTTGGACTGATCTTATTCTGATTAGGATTATAAATAAACTCGTCTCTTCAAGTACATATTCATTTATTAACATTGAGTTCGAGCTTGAGTTTGTTTAAGTCACAAACATAATGATATATTTGGGCTTGGTTTGTGTTTGATTTGCGAACATGCTTTCTAATTTATTCACGAATGAGCTCAAATATTTGAGTTCGTGAACACGAAAATTATAAACAAGTTCATATCACATATGTTAATATGCTAATTAATGATCCGTACATTTTTTTTTTCTTTCAGATTAGTAGATAAGATGTGCTAGAATTCCTGAATGAGTTCTAAATAGGCGATTAATTAAGCTCTCAAAAGCATCATGTCAAGTCTTGTTTGAATGTTAGTATGTTTAGACTTGTCTATTTGTCAGATGAGCTTTTAAAATTACATTCAAATTTGTTCATTGATCTTAAAGAATTGAATATGAATGAACTATTATGTAGCTGAGTACCAAGCTATTTAACGAATAAATTATTAAAAATTACCATACACATAATTATTTTGGTTAAAAACATTAAATGACTATACAACATTATAGTTTTTGATAAACTATTATACTTTTGAAAATAAATTAATAACAATTTATCAGATAAAATAATTTTATATGATATTACTTTTTCATACATCTATTTGTCAAATATTAATTAGACTTTTCGAGTTAATAACTATTGAAAATAATAAGTAATTTAAGAACTTGAAAGAAAAAAATTGTCTTGCTTTTGTTAATACAATTCTGAATTGACTATTACTCATCTAAAGAAATTTTACTTTGCTTTGGTCGAGTGTTATCTCTAGTATTTTTTTTTCTTTCTTTTTTTTTCTTTTTTCAGAGGAATAAGTGTGAAGAACTTAGAGTTTTGAGCAAGAAGAGTAGAAAAAGTTTTTCAAAAGTATATCATTCTCTCTCTTTTTTTTTTTAATTTAAAAGGAGTTTCGGATATAAAAGATTGGTGAAAAGAGAAAGAAGATAGGGAGAGAGAAAAAGAGCTTTGAATGTCAAAATATTAAAATTTTTTATTCTTTAGGTGATTTCAAATACAAAAGGAGTCCCATGTTTATGAATATAAAAAAATATTAAAAAAAAAGAAAAAAATTCTTTAAAAATAAAATACAATAACAAAAAAAAGCTATAAAATGAAAAAAAAGAAAAAAGAGAAAGTTGTAGGGATTTTATGCCTTAGAATTTAGATACACTTTAAGTGATTTTAAAATTTAAACATTTAAGATAATTTTATCAAATAGAAAAAAAACTTAAAGACAAACTTTTTCACCTTCTTAGATATATGTTAATCATAATTTTAATTGAGGTTTCATCAAATTTAATTGTTAAATAAATACTTAAATATATATATATATATATATATATATATATATTAAAAAAATATAATTTAATTTCCAAGCAAAGGGACCAAAAAGAAAATCTTTTTGATTTGGTGGGTCTTTTGAAATAAAAAAAAAATCTTAGAGACTAGGATGTAATTATTTCTAAATGTTTTATAAGTGCACGCAAAGAACGCTCTATTTTTTTTTTCTATTATTCGTATGCTAATTTTTAAATGTTTCGAACATGAATTACTACTTGTGGCATGCACGTTTATCTGATGTTCGTCTCAAGTGAAAACCTGGCATACTCCGAGTAACGCCCTCCGGCATAGAAGGCGAAGAATCCGAGCTTCGTCTTCTCCGGCGGCACACTCCACTTCTCCGAAGCAGCACGTGAATCCCTCCCCGCAGATCCGCCAGCGAAAACGCCTTAAACCTCAGAATGGACCAGACGCCCCTCCTCCCTCCCCTTCCCTCCTCCCCCGCCGCAGTCATGGAGGGCGTCGTCGACTACCGCGGCCAGCCGGCGTCCAGATCGGCCTCCGGCGGATGGACCGCCGCTCTGTTCATCATAGGTATGGATCTGGAACCCCATCTCCAGCTCCTCGCTCCGCAGCTCCTTCCCTAATTCCCCATCTCCCGGCGGCGCAGGGGTGGAGATCGCGGAGAGATTCGCCTATTACGGCATATCCTCTAACCTAATCACCTACCTCACGGGGCCGCTCCGTGAATCGACGGCGTCGGCCGCCGCGGCGGTCAATACTTGGTCGGGGGTGGCCTCGATGCTGCCGCTCGCCGGCGCGTTCGTCGCAGATTCGTACCTCGGCCGCTACAGAACGATCCTCTTCTCTTCCGTTCTTTACATCCTGGTCAGCACTCTTCTTGCCCTAATTATTCCTTTTACTCAATTTTTACTTGATTTAAAGTCAATTCTATTTAACTAAAATTAATTTAACTCATAATTAATATATTTTTAATAGATTAAAAATATATATAAATATAAATTATGCCAATATTTTAGGTAATATGGAACATATATATTAAATAAATGTATAAATAGTTAAAAATTTAAAATAATACTTAATTCAATTTGATAATCGATTAGAGTTTGTGATTCAAAGTAAATTTGACTCAATCTCAAAATATTTGAGTTAGAGTTGAGAACAATTCGCTCGAACTCGGCTTATTAACAGCCCTATTTTATGTATAATATTAGATTTTAGTTAGCTCTTACATTAATTTATTATTATGAACAACAATTAATCTGTTTCGAAGATTAAATTTCCATGTTCAAAATATATTCTATATTTAAATTACTGTGGATTAATTTTTAAATATTTTTTCCAAAGTATTTCATGTAAAAATTTATTGCATTTACAAAAAAATATTTCAATATTTATTTAAATTAAAAAAAAGAAAATAAGCCTCTGCCTTGACAAGAATAAAGAGTTTAATATTTTATTTTTAATTTGTAAATATTTCTATAGTAATAGACTTTTTTATTAATTATATATATTAGTACTTAATAATTCTTTTTTTTTTGTTTTTTTATGGTTATTTAACAATAGTAACTTAACAATGTTATATGTAAAGTCTGATACAAGTAAGAGATTTAGAGAGAGAAGGAGAGGAGGAGTGTGGGGAGCTGATGGCCTGCCCCTTTGTGGCCAATTACTAGTAGTGGGGGCAAGGGGAGGGAGCCCCCTCCTCTCCTTCTCTCTCTAAATCTCTCACATGTTGCAAGTGGGAGATCTAGAGAGAGAGGAGGGATAGGAGGGAGGAGCGGTCAATGTCTCCATCGACAGGACGCAGAGAGGGAGAGAAATGGGTAAAATGGGTATTTAGAAAAATTTTAGTATAAAAAATTTAAAAAAAGACACGTATGATAATGATATCAAAATATAAGTCCCAAATATTAAAAAATTAAGATCATGGACCTACGTATTATTATGACTTAAACATAGCGACCTAAACATTATTTATCCTAAATATAAAATATTGGTGAAAGTTTTTGGAAAGGTTTGGATGTTTTTTAGGCCTGAATCAAACAAGACCAAAAAATTAGAAATGATTGTGACTTAGTGGTCATATTAGGACCTTTTACAAAAACTATTGTATAAGAAGTTGAGTGGGAAAGCAACATAAAAAGCACCATCAGTAGTTCACAAAGAGTCACTTTAGTGCTTCTATAATAGCTGCTATTATTGTTGTTGTTGCTAGTTGTTTTCTTTCGAAGAGAGTGACAATACTACTAAACAGGAGTGGTTATTATGTGAGATTCTCAACAAGAGCACTTTAAGAGATCCATGTTAGTGGTGAAGTTCATTGGTGAAGTCTAGCAGTAAAACGTAGCAGAAAACAAGCTTTTATTCATAAGGAGCTAATTGCTAATCTCGTTAAACATTACTTGTTGTATTGCTAGCATTGCATTACAAAATTTAAATTGTAATTTAAATTTGCACTTTGCACACTCTTCTGGAGTACAAATTGTTAAAATAAGAAATATATATTTTAATCAATATTTATATATATTAAATTCTGAGGCATAAAATATAAAAAGAGTATGGATATAGTGCTATATTGTACCCATACAATTTGTGCTTTGATGAATGAAAAAATATTGCCATTAACGCGGAAACGACGACATAGCGGAAATAATATATAAGAAAAAAATTGTACACACATTAGAGGCATGTATATTTATATACAATTTTACAAACAATGTGCTTATGTCAATGTGGTTTTTCAAATCCTCCGAGGATCAAAAAGATTGTGATTAAATGCGAATCATGATTTATCAATACAAAAAATTTGTAATCTATAAAATAAGCATGGCATATCAATATGAAAAATTAATAGCGTAATTTAGTACCATCTGGATATTTTTTTTAAAATAAATCTTCATATTTCTGTGCAACAGATTTAAAAAGTATCATATTAAAATACAAATCATGTAATACAATTCACCTATTACTATTGCAATACAATTTCAAAGAATTGAGAACAAATTCTTACAGATATATAACAGTGCCACAAATTTTAAATTACATGTCTATTTTTTAATCTCGTTAATAAATGAAATATTGTTAGGAAAAAATTATATGCACATCAGAGTTATGTGGATTTACATACGATTTGAATAACAATGTGCTTATATCAATGAGATTTTTCAAACCCTCTAAATATAGAAAAGATCATGATTAAATACAAAATCATTATATATCAATATAAAATATTTGTAACCAGCAATGTAAGCATGACAAATCAATACAAAAAATTAACAACGTAATTTAATACTATATTCACATTTTTGTGCAATGGATTTAAGAAATCACGTATAAAATTATAAATTATGTAAGTACATTCTTAGCGATTGCAAACCTCTTTGTTTTGTATTATAATATATTCTCTCTGTTATGTTCCCCTTAAAAATATTTTAATTCATACTATAATACAAAATACTATTTGATATCCAGACTAAAAGCTTTTCGTAATGCAATACAAAGACAAATCAAATGCAAATTTTTTTACCGTTTTGCATTTTTTTAGAAAGAACATTATCACTATATTGTAACACAATACAATAGTACAATACATTTTAATTATCAACTATATTTTTCCCCTATTCTATTATATTCTATCATAGATTACTATGAAAAAATTATTTCGTATTGTAATGAGTTAGAAAACATTTATGACAAAATAATACATAAATCAATTTTTGTATTTTTACTTAATTTAGTATTGCATTATAACCAAAATTGTCATCATAGCATGCCACACACACCGCTACTTTAAGTTTTGTAACAAAATCAAAAGAGTGATCTTCCACCTGCTATTAACATCACGCAGTAGCAACGTCAATGCCATAAACACTTTGTCATACACGCTTCGTAATCTTATTGGCAGTGCACACTTTGTATGGCTGCGCGTAACGCACCTAAGAATTCTACTATGAGTGTAATATAGACGAGCCCGAGCATACTTAGCTTAGAGCCTCATGATTGAGTGCCAAAACTATACTATACTCAAAGTTTCAAACTAATAATTTCTCTTTGCACTTTGCATGTCACCCCCTTTCATTCCCACTTCATTCCATGAAGAAAAATGGAATTATCAACTATATTTTTCCCCTATTCTATTATATTCTATCATAGATTACTATGAAAAAATTATTTCGTATTGTAATGAGTTAGAAAACATTTATGATAAAATAATACATAAATCAATTTTTGTATTTTTACTTATTTTAGTATTGCATTATATCCAAAATTGTCATCATAGCATGCCACACACACCGCTACTTTAAGTTTTGTAACAAAATCAAAAGAGTAATCTTCCACCTGCTACTAACATTACGCAGTAGCTGCGCGTAACGCACCTAAGAATTCTACTATGAGTGTAATATAGACGAGCCCGAGCATACTTAGCTTAGAGCCCCATGATTGAGCGCCAAAACTATACTATACTCAAAGTTTCGAACTAATAATTTCTCTTTGCACTTTGCATGTCACCCCCTTTCATTCCCACTTCATTCCATGAAGAAAAATGAATGGCATTTCAGGGCTTAGGGCTTCTGACCCTCTCCTCCGTGCTGCCAAACCTTCGTCCACCCAAGTGCTCGATCAACAAAGGAAGTTCCTGCTCTCCCGCTCATTTCCAAGTGGGCTTCTTCTACTTCGCTCTATACCTCGTGGCACTCGCTCAAGGAGGCCACAAGCCTTGCACTCAGGCATTCGGTGCTGATCAGTTCGATGAGAAGGATCCGAAAGAGAGCGTCTCTAGGAGCTCCTTCTTCAACTGGTGGTACTGCGGTCTCTGCTTCGGCACTGGTGTCACCCTTATAGTCTTAAACTATGTGCAAGATAACATCAGCTGGGCTCTCGGATTCGGGATTCCGCTCATTGCCATGGGACTTGCTTTCCTCATCTTCTTGCTTGGGACCAAGGTGTATCGGTTTCATCAGCTAGAAGGCAAAAGCCCTTATGCTAGAATCGGCAGATCGATCTTTGCTCTGGTCAAAAGTCGCTTGGGGTTTTCTCGTGACTATGGTGCCACTTATGAAACAACCATGGAAGGAGGAGCAGAAGATGATCATTGCAGGTTAGCGTATTTGTTACTGAAGTTAATTCTGATTGCACTTCTATTTCAAAGTATTATGATCAAGGACCAAGGAGAGTGAAATATGAAATTTTCGCTCTTTGTTTGCCTAAGTTAACTTTAACTTAAGTTAAAATTTATCTTTAATAATAAAATAATTTTATTTTATATTATAATGTTAAAATATATTTTCTTCTCTTTTTATTTCAAAGAAAAAATTAAATATAATGACGTCTTGAGTTCTTTTTCACGTAAACTTCTATTATATTATTGTGATTGTCTTCATCAGGAACTCATTGATACCTATTAAATACAGAATGCATCACGTCAGTGCGATTTCATATGTGGATGACATTAGGCCTAATTCGCTGACTAACCCTCAAACTGTGTTCTCAAATATCGCAGAGGGTTTAGCTAAATTAGGTCGTCAAAGCCAAACATCACTTAGCCAGCCGAACAGTGCACTTAGCCAGCCGAACAGTGCACTTGAACAGACGTCTTGAACTGGCCCCTTTGCCTATGACCACTTACCAACTGGCTCCTCAACCTTGCCCGTATGATATGACCCTTAGGTCATGAGCTAAGAAGAGGTGATTATCATTAAGGTGAGGGCCGACTGCAGGAATTGACCGACCATACAGCTGCCCATGTCGCAGAACCTCTCTCACATTAATGAAGTTCACTTAATTCATTTATCCCCATCTACTTTATTTCCATTATAAATATTTGTATTTATGATGGACGAGGGTTCTGCTTCTAGGCCCCTACACAAACAGAACTCAGTTCTCAGTCTGATTCAATAGCTATTCAGTAATACAGCTCTAACAGCCTTGCACTATTCAGCTCCTCCCTCAAACAGTTCGCCTCCCTGTACACTCAGCTACGCTCAACCATTATCCTCTCCTCCACTAGCAGCCTCCGGGAAGCTCATCCCTTTTCCTTCTCTTAAGCCTATAAACTCATATTCAACCCCTTTTTGTATTATTAAATCATACTTTGGAACATTTTTCCCGAACAATACCATTCCTCAGTGTTCACCACGTGAAACTCTTCCTGAACTTCAAGTTCTACTCTTGTAGCACCAGAAACATAAGTCAGATCTTTGCTGATCTCAACCAACTGTTTAGTCAGTTTAGTCCTGATAGTGCTTTGCAATCAGCACGCATATTATTATTTAAAAATTTGCCCTATGTCGTTTCTTTTTCTCGGTTTATGGGAGAGGAAAGAGAATTCATCCAAAAACTAACTTGTCAAAAATAAGATTATGATGGGTCATGGAACAGTTAGTTGATGCAAAACCTTTATCCATTATTTACCTTAAAAATCAGCATAAAAGCGTCAAAACATGTTTCAGGTACCACATTACATTCTAATGGTGGATTTTCCAGGATTTACCCATTCCATTTTATAAGCATTATTACTTGTTAGTTTTGCCCTTTTTTAGAGTTCCGTAATGAGATACTTACGAGATACTTCATTTTCCTTGGAAGAAAAATCATTACTCACCTCTTACCGTCATTCTTAGTTCATCTTTATGAAATTTTCCTTGCTTTATATATTATAATATTGAATAGGTTTGAAAAGGATGCAGTGCAAAATGCTCTCAATACAGAAGAGGCAAAGGGAGTGCTTCGCTTGCTTCCAATCTGGGCAACATGCCTGATATACGCTGTCGTATTCGCGCAATCATCAACCTTCTTCACGAAACAAGGAAGCACGTTGGACCGCCGAATCGGTTCGACCTTCCAAGTTCCTCCTGCCGCACTTCAAACCTTCATCAGCATATCCATTGTTGCATTCATCCCAATCTACGATCGGCTCTTCGTTCCCGCCGCCCGAAAACTTTCAAAAATTCCCACCGGCATCACCCAGCTTCAGAGAATCGGTGCTGGCATGGTCCTCTCCATTATATCCATGGCAATAGCAGCTTTAGTTGAGGTGAAGAGGCTGAAAATAGCGAGGGACTATAGGCTGATCGACCAACCGAAGGCAACACTTCCAATGAGTCTGTGGTGGTTAGCCCCTCAATACATCCTGTACGGTATTGCGGATGTGTTCACAATGGTCGGCCTGCAGGAGTTCTTCTATGATCAGGTTCCTGATGAGCTGAGGAGCCTTGGGCTTGCCCTCTATCTAAGCATATTCGGCATCGGAAATTTTATTAGCAGCTTCCTTATCGCTGTGATCGACAACGCCACCAGCAAGAGCGGAGAGAGCTGGTTTTCAAACAATCTAAATCGAGCTCATCTCGATTACTTCTACTGGCTTCTTGCTGGTCTCAGTGTTGCAGAATTGATCATATATTTGGTCTTTGCACGAGCTTATGTCTACAAGAAGAAAGAGGTTAATGCAGTGTAGCTATGAGGCTACTTAATACAGGTTTGTTCACTTTCTTATTTTCTGTAAGCTTTCTTATCTAATAAAAATTTGAGCTCCTGGAGTCTAGTTGAAGATTTTGTTCAGTAAGAATTACTACAGATGACTGCTCATGCTGACATTGTTCAAGCTAGAATTTAAAGTTTTAATTTCAGGTTAAGCTCGAGTAGCTTGACAAAATTTATTGATTTTCAGTTGATTATATTTTGAAATTCATTTTTATGATCCTAGCTATGATTTACAATGCTGGGACTGATCTTAAAGTGTTCTGTGACTTGAATCGAAGGTCGGTACTGCGCTCCCTTTGGGTTTGAATTCCGGTCGTCGGAGGGAAGCATCGACGGCATCCGACCCTGTAAGTTGTGTTGTTATTGATTCTACTTTTAAAACCCAATACAGGGATGGACCATTTGTTGATTTACATTTAGCTAAAATGTTAGATGAGGACTTTAATAAATCATTGACATCTCTAATTTATGAAATAAAAGCATTACATTAATAGGATAGAAGTTTGAGGTCCAGTTAAAAATAAGATGGTGCTGGTATCAAGTGCCATTTAAGGCTGCATATGGAAATATCTTTTCACTCAAAATAAATTTGCTTAAGTCTATGATTATCTCACAAGTTTAAGTAATTTGTCGTGTTAAAACTATTTTCAAACACAATCAACTTATGCATTTTTATTTTGAGTCAATTTTTGTGTTAGATTGGGATTTATTTCTCTATCATATATACATAAATAAGTTATATTTCAAGTCGGCTGTGAATCTAAATAAAATTAAATTTTAAATAAATTTCAAATGATTATTGAGTTTCCATCATACAAACATAAATGTATTGAATAGGGTTTTATAAGTGAAATCGAATTGAAATATTGACAAAAATTTAACTCAACGACCACCCCAAATTATTGGAAACTAAAAAATTTAACTCTACAGCGATCATAGGCAAAAACTTTGGCAAATGTAATGATTATTTCTGTTGTGACAGATATTATCTTTATATTTATTTCAACAATTGTATACCTATTAATCAAAAAAGAAAAAAAAATAATATTTGTAGGCCAAGCTTCAGAATTTAAGTGGTCGGTTGGGACTTTAGAGGGCAGTTTAGGGTTATACAGGACCTAAATCTTGACCTGATCCCATGAAATGAATACTTTCAGTCTAATTTTGATCCAATTTAAAATGCAAATGATTTCATTCTAAATTAAGTCTAAAGGGCATTTAATTCAGTATTATTTTGTTATTATATTATATTATTTAGATATTTTAATATTTAAATATTATTTTTAAGCAATAATTTTATAAATTATTTATAAATATTATTAAATTAAATAATTATTTTTTCTAAATAATGTAATATAACACTAAAATAACATTGAATTAAAAGCCCTCTAGTCTTAGATAATTTGTTATCAATTCAAACTCATTTTGAATGAAAATCGATTTTAATTTTGATTAATTGTAGATCTTTCGATCACAATTTTAGAAATAAAAGTATTTATTTCGAGCAACTTAAATAATGATGCCCATCTTAATGTAATGATTAATAATAATAAAAAGAAAATAATCTATAGTGAACAAAGTATGTATAAAGGGTCATAGGAAAAATTTATTTAAAAAATAACATATTTAATCAAGTTATACGAGTTATATTTATGAATAATACTTTTTACTTTTTTTAATCAATTGAATTATGCCGTTTAAGATGGGATTGAGAAAGCACTCATATGTGAAGGCTCTAACTCATGTCTCAAGATAACATTCTTGATTTTTTGAGGGATTTATTGAAACTTATGGGTAGAGAGGCTTAGGTTATTTTGGTTGAACCATGTGATGATGGTGACTAGTAAGAGAATGTGGTGGGGACAGATCAGCATCGAATTGGATGGCTAGAATAACGTCATGTGCTGAATCAAAATT
>JAEMOT010003250.1:14175-57278 GCA_019297695.1 Apostasia ramifera | reverse complement strand
GGGGCAGAGCTAAGGGGAGGGGTCTCTGCTGCTGAAGGAGGGCTGGTAGGTTAGCGAGGAAAGTGTTCATGGTACGGGTGAGGGTGGCGACCGTGTTTGTCAGCGTCTGGAGCTGTTGGTCGTCCCTTGTTGCATCGTCCTGGGGTAGGCGTGCCGCCTGCTGTTCGCCAGGTGGTGGAGGAGCGCTTTCGTCGTGGGCATGCTCCATGGATGTAAGGATCAGGTTTGATCCTGCGTGAGGGCACCAAATTGTTAAGACGGGAAACAATCAGAGTTTTTACGTGGAAAACCGACTGGCGGAAAAACCACGGCTCCTTTTCGAGGAGGCTTGAAATGTTACTAGAAATCTTTTGTTGGGTTACAGAGCATTCAAAGAGGTTTTTTGTTTTTGGATCTTCAGCCTCTTTAGAGACTGTGTACAGGAAGTATATATACCCTGGGCCTGTGATGTCTAGTCACTTTCAGCCGAACAATCTACAGCTCTAGTGACAGCTCAATTAATGCCTGCGGACGGCTAGTATGTGACCCATGTTGTACGGCGTGTCAGCGGTTACGGTCCTGTCGGCAGGAAAACCGCGCCTCCCTCAAAGAAGTACAATCCCCCAACGGTCAGATGTCACGTCGGGTCCTTGTTTTTCGGGGTGATAACCTTTCGGCGTCTGCTGTTCGGTATGATGCTTCTTCTGTTCGGCTCGGATGCCTTGCTCACGTGGAGACCACGTGAGCAACCACGTGGACGGTCCAGATGAAAAGGCGCGAATCCAATTGCAACATATTTATATTAATCTCTAGATCGAATCTAATTAAAAATAATTTTTAGACTCAAGAACTCAAATAAAAGTTTTTTACATTCGTGAATCTGTGTAATATTATTCTTTAATCCGAAGAATGTAGATGATATTTACCTATATATGTTGGGTAGGGTAGGTATTCAACCCTATTACATACCTATTCTTTGCGCACAATTTGAGGAAGCTTAGAAGAGAAAGTGTTCAAAAGAGGGTTTCAATGATGTCAATAGCATTATTCGATGGATGTTGAAGGATGGCATGAGAGCATTCAAGAGCCTTCATCAGCCAAAAGTTGATTGGAGAGTGTTTTTTTTTTTTTTGGGAAAAGAATTGAATGCATCTCTTCTTCATATTTCCTAGCTAGTTCAAATTGCTAATAATTTGCATAAATATTTTGGCTAATTTAGATATTTAATAGTTTGATGTTGGGAAATAAAAACTACCAATCTAGTGCAAGCATTAATTAAGTGACCAATATTGAATAAAGAATGGTTATATCAGGGCATTAATCTGCCATTATTGGCTTTGATTCTTTGAAGGTAGCAACAAACATCATCAACCACTCGTTTGTTTTCATTTATATATCACATAAATATATAAATAACAAACATCATCAATCTCTCGTTTGTTTTCATATATATAGTATCACATAAATATATATATATATATATATATATATAAATGCATGATGCATGTTTTTAGAATTCTTAATTTCATATAGGTTGTTTATTATTTTAATAGTTACTTTACGTAGAACTTAAGTTTTTAAATTTATTTATTTGACTATTTATACGTTTTAAGTTTGTGATATGATATTTATTGGATTAATTAATTTACAAAAGTTTTTCTTTATTTTTTTCGTATCTTTTTTCTTTTATGATCTCTCTCCTTTAGTATAACTCATTTTGTCTTTTTAATTCTTTTTTTTTTTTACTATCATGTCTCAGTCCTTCATCTATCTCTTTGCCTACGAGTAATTGTGAGAAGAGATGGAGAAGAAAAATAATAATTTTTATTTATGGTGCATTATGACATTTTCATGTAGGTGAGAGTATAGCAATTCAAGCAGCAATCCTCTACAGTGTAGAGTTGGACAACTGCTATTGTCGCTGTGAAGATGAAAATACCTAGAGAACTCTCTAAGGAAGGAATCCAAATGCATAGAGAAATCAACATTTCTGCAAAAGAGAACTACCAGCTTATTAACTTTACCTAAGAAAAAAAAGATTGAAAGAACCTCTCAACAATTAAATGAGGTAAAACAACCAACTATTCTTATTATAAAAAAAAAAAGGCATCTATTAGATGTGTAAACCTAGTTGATGCGCATTCAAAAGTATAGTTTGCAAAAAAAGATTGATTGATAAGAGTCGTCTTCTCAAAAAAGTAAACATATGATCAATAGATAAAACTATACTATCTTGTAAACTTTTACTAAACTATCGTTAGTACAAAAGAAGCTCGAAGAGCTTTCATCAAGAAACTACTACGTACTCAAGGATTTTGGGAATGAATTGTAAATCTTTCAAGAGAATGCTAAGTAATCGACTTTCAACACCAATATCTAGAGATAATTTAAGAACCAGTATCATTAAAATGCTAAGGTTTTGAATTGCCAATTTTTAAAAGAGTTCTGATCATGTAAAAGAATAAAACTTATATTAACTTTTAAAATCATTTCAAAAGAGAACATAAGATCCCCGAGAAAAAGGCATGAGGAAAAAATCTAGTAAACACTTGAGGAACTAAGAAAAGTCTTGATGAAGGCTTTCTTCCAACAAAAAAACTCAAAGAGCAATATGAAATTCAAAGAAGGAAAGTACAGGTATAAGCTCTAAGAATAAGCATCGAGGAAAAAACCACAAAATTCAACTCCATTTTAGAGAAAAAATTCAAAACAATTTTTTCTCAAAGGATAAGTCTCAAGGAGAAATTCAAAGACTAATTCATGAGTGTTGATTTCTCCCTTGGAATTAGTGATAATTATATTTTTGATGTTTGCAATGCATTTAAGTTAATCTTCAATTTCAATCAAAAGAAAAGTTAGTCTTCGACTATTATAAAAAGAAAAAGATAGTCTTCAATTAATTTTGAACGCTGAAGTTGACCGTTCAAACTTAAAAGATCCATTTATAATCATCTAGCTAAAGGTTTTAGTCATAGCATAAATTGAAGAAAAAAAGCTAGATAAGAAACAGTATTGCAACCACCTCGAGTAACCTTACATGTTAGGTCGCCCCAACTAACTTAAATTATTCTAAAAATGCTTAGGTCAACTCAGTTTTGAACAATATAATTTTTATGGCAAGTTTTTAAAGATAAGTCAGCTCAACTGTATGAATCATGTAGATTCAAAATTGATTCTTTGGCTAGGTGAAGGGGAGATAAATCAATTCAAGATTAAGTTTTGAACGTTAGGACCTGTATCGCTAGGTGAAAGGAGAGAGACGGAGAGTGAAAGAGTTAAAAATTGTAAAAGGTAAGATCTACATTAAATGAAAGCTAAAGCACAGGGACTCCACTGTAATTTACTTGTGCATGGGCCTGCCTCCACTTCCATTAACTGTTTATTACGTATTAATTTTTTGGGGAATTTACATACAGAATATTGAATTCATCATAAATTATGCATTTCACCATCGTTTAGTAAATATTACGCATATCATACTCTGCTTATGAGTTTTACATTTCTATTGTAACAATAGCCAACATAAGCAGAGTGTGATATGCGTAATATTTACTAAACGATGGTGAAATGCATAATTTGTGATGAATTTAATGTTCTGTGTGTAAATTCTCCTAATTTTTTTTTGTTTACTTCTAACATAACTTCTTAGAAAGATAAAAAATCTAGATTTTAATTTTCACATGAATGTTTAAAGAAAAGGTCATCCAATATTTTCATTAAAAAAATCATCCAATATTAGTGTAAGCTATGTAGAAATCAACAAAATTAGCTTTTTTTTTTTTGATATTAACAAAATTAGTTTATAATTACTGAAATTATCCCAAATTCTAGAAATGATTATATCATCTAATTAGAAGAAAAATAATATCTATTTTGTGTATCTCATCTCAGAATAAAAACCCAATGATTGATACAAAATGTGATTTGATTAAAAAGAGTAACAGGCTTTTGCTTAAGCAGGTTATGTAAATTGTAAAACCTAAGAAAATATTCAAATAAAACTTCCTTTATCTTCACACCTACAAAGTCCGACGTCTCATTCGGTACAAAAATTTCTTAGCCTAAAATAAATTTTAAATATAAAAATTAATTTTATTTTACATTTAACATAAATATCAATATTAAAATTAACTTTATTTCATATCATTATATCATATGTGATTTTCAATACAACAACAACCAAACCTTAATCTCACTAGGTGGGATCAGCTACATGAATTCTTTATTTCCATTGCGTTATATCAGTTACCAAATTTTTATCTAAGTCTAAATAACTAAGATCACTTCTTATAATTTCTTGTCATATATTTTTTAGTCTCCCTCTTCCTCTTTGTACATGAGCAAAATCAATAACTCAACTTTTCTAACTGGAGCTTCAATTGGCCTACAATTTAAATGTTTAAACCATCTAAACCGACTTTTTCTAAATTTATCCTCAATTGGTACAACACTGACTTTCTTTCAAATATATTAATTTCTCATTTCTTACATGTTTTTACTGCTCTCTCAAACCAAATGAAATTAATAGATTACTTAATTTGATTTAATATTATTTTAATAATATATCATATCATTAAAATATTTTAATATTTTGCTGAGACAATTTTAAAATTTTTCACAAAATTATTTATACTTAAAATTAAATTAAATAATTATTTTTTTAAAATAATATAATATTAAAATAATATTGAATTAAAACATTCCTTAAAGATTTTTACGAATATACTACAAATAATTTTGTAGAGATCTCTAGGTGTGGTAACCTTTCAATGTTATCTCGTAACTTTATTAAGTAAAAAATAAGTAAATTAAAATTTTACATGAAGATTTCAACAAAATGCACATTTTGTGTTCATCATTTGCTACAAAAATAATTTTGTAAATATCTATAGACAATTATGTAGAGCTCTAGAAATAATTATATCATCTAATTTAGATGAACAATATCTATTTTGTATTTCTCATCTAAGAATAAAAACTAAAAAAATGATAATGATTAATGTTTCGAATCACAAACCTAAATATTATTATGATTATATTGTTATTTTTCTAATATTATATAATTTATTTGACTATAGATAGAGATTTTCTGTCATGCATAATTTTTTAATAACATGTGTGCACTAAGCATACGAAATATTTTGCCAAAAAATTTCAGGTGCCGAATTGCAACACAAGCCCAAGATCTTGGTTAAAATTTAAAGACGAAGTCCCCAAAAACTATGGTCTGCATGCTACTCCCCCAATTCTCATGAACACACGTAGGACTATGGACTATAGATTAATGTATGGCCTTCGTCAATCTGAAAGTTTTATACTAGAGTTTATTTGGAGGAATTTTCACTCTAACTTGGTATATTTTCTCAAGGAAGTGAGAATGGGAATCCTGAACCAGCATTTTCGGAACCGATGCAGTCCCTTGATCCTGATTCGAGAGCGGAATCGTCTGATCTTGTTGGCAAAATCTCCACAATTTCTACTCAATGCCATAGATTTTGAACATCTCATCATTTTCTTCATACATTGGCAGCTTCCCACACATATGCACCCTGTTTACGTTTGTGATTAAAAATGGTCAAGCCATGCATGAGGGAGGAAGAAGAAGAAGAAGAAGAAGAAGAAGAAGAAGAAGAAGAAGAAGAAGAATTCAATGCTAAGTTTGGAAACATACTTTTAACTCCAACAGTATTGTCTTCTCTTCCAAACTTAGTTTTCTCAATCACCTGCAAGTACAGAGGATATCTTAACAGTTAAGCAGAACATAATCTTGTTTAAAACCTTGGCCCAACAAAAAGAAACTCTATGTCAAATCAATTGCAGATTTCTCATCTCCATTCTTCTCTATTTAAAGCAAAGAAACACTGTATGTGATAATGTATTAGACAAGTGTTTTGACCGCTTTCTTTGTAATACAACTATTTCTTAGATTACCAACTCTAAGTATCTAACTCATCTATCGATAAGAGTATTAATATGGATCGAAGATCAAAAATTGATCAAAAATTAAATCAATTTTAGATCGAATCGAAATCAAGCCGATTTAAACGAGTCAATTAACGAGCCAAAAGTTCAGATCGGTATGATTTCGATCCGATGTTGAGCCGGAGTAGGCTCAGCTCAATCCTGCTTAAGACAAGCTTAATTTAAAAAACATATATATATAATATATATATGCTATATAATATACATATAAATTATGAACCGAGCTAATCTTGAGCTGAACCCCGCCTCGAGATTTGCTCGAAAAAATAATTGAGGTTTTTTTTTTTGAGCTAACTCGAAATCAACTCAAAGTCGATTGGGATTGATTTGAGCCGGCTCAAAGTCAAACCAAATCGACTTCGAGCCAATTTTGAGTCGATCAAAATTTGATTGATCCAATTTCGAGCCGGTATTGGCTCGGCTCGAAATTGGATCGATAACAATCCTATCTATCCAAGTATTTGTAACTCAACTACATTAATCTTATAGTTTTTTGTCATTCAACTACCTATTAATCAAGTCAATTAAAATTTTAGTAAGAAAAGTTAAGTTATTAGATATTACTCGCTTAAAATGAAGAAGAGAAAGACTAAAAATATATATATATAAAAAAATTATAACGAATAATCTTACATATTTAAAGTTAAGTGAGAATTATTTAATTGATAGAGTGCAATAGAAACAAATGATTTATGTAACCGATCCCATCTAGAGGGATAAAAGCTTAGTTGCTGTAACTATTCATCAGTCACTTTCATATAACATAACTGATCAGATAACAAGCTTATAAATTCCAAAAACAACTCTAAACCTCACCAAACTTGGCCAAACCATGATCCAAAAGCTATGACAAAATCAAGAGAACATTTATCTCATGTAAGAATAAAGATCTACACAAATGTTTTCTTTAGAACTTTTATGTGCATGGATATTTTACCTCAGTTAAACTTGCCATTCTCTGCCTCAACTTTCTTTGAATGAAACCTCTAGTGCACTGTTGACAGTTTATAATTTTTACTTAGTTATGATATATAGTATTATCAAAATATTACAAAGTATGAGAATGATAACAGCGGTTTACTTACCTTTACATGACATTTTACATATGCATGGAAGTTCAGTAGAGCCCAGACAATCTCATCAGCTCTTTCACCCTTGACATGATGTGAACGAAAATCTCCATTTTTTGTTTTATGTAGAAAAAATAAAGGCATCAATAAGTTCTAAGTTGACAATAATAATGCGATACTGTTTCCACTATGTGGAGTTTGTGCATACCAAAAGACACAAATCCGCCATTGGTAGTTAAATACTGAAAATGTTCGCCTCTCAACTCTGGAGGGGGTATTGGTGACCATGTGCACCACGGCGCCTTCGAATAAGAAGATGAGTTGCCTACATCCATTAATTCCTGTTTTCCAATTCTCTTATTTGTAAAAAAATAAACAGATGTACTGAAAGTTGATCACCGTGTTGCTGACATAATTGTGTTAGTGAACTTAGAACTACTGGACGATATGAAAAGAATTTCATAAAACCGATCCAAATAGTCGAGATGAAACTCTTTATGATGCTGAAAATTACCTGAAAGAATGATGCAGCTAGGGCAACATCAGAGTTATCCTTGAAACGCATGGGAAATATTGCAGTTAACTTCTCTGGCTGCATTATTAACATGAGATTGAGCACTAATGACATCTTCAGATCATCCAACAATGCTAAAAAGAATACCATTGTAACAATGAAAAACGGCTCTCTTGGGTGATAGACTAGTTTGATAGGATTGTGATTCATTCCATGACATGTCTCTTGTGAACCAATGTTCCACAGCATGTTTTTCAATTGCGAAGTTAAAATGATAGCCTGAAGGGAGGAAATCTCTCTGATAGCCTTCAATCCATCTTCTGAAACAAAATTGGAACAACGAAGTGATTTTAATACGTTAGAAGAAGCCAACAAATTAAATGCAGTTCAATTTTGAATCAAAGCAAGCTTTGATATCCACTGAGGTATAATGGAATTTTGAAATTTTCATGATTTCCCATCAACAAAACCCTCATCTAACATAAAGCATGATTATGCAGAATTACATACAAGATTATGATCAATATCAATACCTTTGTTATGTGGGATTTTGTTGAAGTTTATACTAAGGGAAAGTACATATCCTTCTTCCGAAGGTTCGACAACTTCTGCATAGTCAGAGAATATCCTTTCAATATCTTTATGGGTGTATTCAGGTAATCCTTGAGGAAGCACAAGTTCTGGAGATAGTGGTGGCATTGATATGGATAATCGGACAACACGGGGATTTGATGCTGAAGCCTGCAATTAGATTGTTGGAATGTTAAAGAATATAAAGCACACAAACTAACATAGTTCTAACAGAAATAAACTATAGTTTCATAAATCTTACGGAATTGTGGAGAGATAAAAGAATGAACAAAAAATTCTTTAACTATACCTGAACATGGTAGCAAACTGACCCAAATTCGTAAAGGTGGTGGTCGATATCTGTGGTTATTTCCATGCTACAATGAAACTGAAGTATTTAAGAACAATCGGGAAAGAAGAGATGAATAATGCTAGATCTTTCTTATTAAAGACACCCATATTGTGAAACAAGTAATAAATACACTCAAGCAAATTGAATAATGCTAGACATCTCCTGTTTTTATGGTATATTCCACTACAGAGCTTTTTTGAAAATTTTCCAATACCTTCCTTGCTTCCACAATTTCATTGTCATTTTAACATCAGTCCTTTTAACTTTTGGTTCAGTTATCTTGCCAGTTGTACTCTTGTGTTAAAATGTAATTTGAATAATAATTAAATAATCCTAATTATAAAGATTATTTGTTAAGCTGTTGAGAATTTTATGAAAATCAGATACAGGATTTGTTATAAGCTACCATTATAAATACGGGATGATCAAGTAAGCTGAAAAAATTGGAGAGAGAGAGAGAGAAATAGAAAAAACTGGGATTATCAGGATTTCTGATGGAAGACTGCAAGTTCTCAAGCTTCTTCTTGGGAAACGTGAATAGGTGATTCACTTGGGTATTTTCAGCAGTGATTTCTCTTGGATCTTCTTCGTCGGCTACAAAGGTGATTTCGTAGGAATCTGGAGGCAATCATCTGAGGCTCAAGGAACGATTGGATTGTCTAATCTGAAAAAAGAAAAGATCCAATTTCTGTATCCCGCTGAGATCGAGAACCAGGTGATTGGTGTAAGATTCTCTTTCTATCTGATTTTCTACATAATAAAGTCTCTCTCGGCTCTCCCCGTGGATATAGGAGGAATACCTCCGAACCATGTAAATCTGGTGTTCTTGTGGTTGCTTCGTTCTTTTATTATCATTATTTCTCATACTTATCTGGCACAATTTATTTGACTAACTACACGTCCGGTGATCCGAATTTTTCGCTGTGTATTATTTCACAACACTCTTGTTCATCATTTAAACTGCTACCCATTGAAGGAGCTAAAAGAATGGGCTATTCACTCTTTCAGTATTCTTACCCTACTACCCTACTCACCATGAACTTGTCTTTGTTCCTTACAGAAATATGACATAAAAACCTGATTGATTCTTTTAAAGCTTTTTAATATACATATCCACCTTTTACGATTCCGTGGAAACCAAATTAAGGCTAATACAAAATGTGGACACCTTCAAGACTGAAAGTCTTTCTTGTTAGTCATTTAATATGGGACAATTCTTATGTGTATCCCAAAACACAAGAATGGTAACAAAACAGCTTGATTCCAGTCCTGTTCTACAGATGTTTGGTAACAGGTCAACATCATAAGTTGCTTTTAATGCTATACAGGATTGCTGGATGTTCATCCATGATTTGTTCCGATGTAGGGCTGTAAATGAATTGACTTTTGAGTGAGTTACAGTCAGCTTAAACTCGAAATTTAGTCCACCTCAGCTTCAACTCAAAATGATTTCAAGTCAAGTCTACCCAACTCGACTTGAAACATTTCGAGCTTAAGTTGACTCAAAATTGATTCTTAGCCAACTCGAAATGAGTATATTGATACTTCTAAAAAACAATTACATTATAAATACATATAAATATATAAATATGTGATAATCTATATGTTTAATTATTTATTTTGAGCTGATTCGAGTTTATGTCAAGCAAGCCAACCTTAGCTCAAAGTCAACTCAAAATGAAACTTAAACTAGTGTTAGTTCGTACCTCAACTCAAAATGATTCAAGTCCTATGAAGCATGGACACTTCAAAAAACTACACCGCGTTCATGTCAGACACACGAAAATGTGGAGATACATGAGGACATTGTATCAGACACGTCACGTCATGTGTCCTAATAAAATAATATTTAAAAAATTAAAAGACACTTTTTGGACAGGCGAAGATACTTCGGAATACCTTAAAACACTTCTGAGACACTTCTACAATACCTCTGAGATGCAAGATACTTTTGAGGCACAAAACACTTCTGAGGTATATATATAGGATAGAATTGAATATACTTAATAATTTATTTATTAATATTATTTTTTTAATAAAATTTATGAATAAATCTATCTCCTCTTTATTCTTTTTATTAATATTTGAAATTTTTATTATTGCTAAGATTTTATTTAATAAAACTGAGAACCTATCTCTTATTCTTATTAAAATTTTAACTAATATAAGTCAAAATTCTAAACTAATCAAGCTAAACTAAATTTCTCTCCCTTGTTGCCCTTGAGTCTCACGAAAATGAACCAATCGCAAAATATTTAGATGTCTAACTTCACATTTATCCTTCTTTCATCCTCAATACCGAGAGCTCCTACTTACTCTTATTGTCATAATCACTGTGATTATTCTAACAAGCAAAATTACATTTTCTCTTATTATCCCACTTTGCAAAGTGAACCCTAAATTTACATCCCAAATCTCTTCAATGCCAGCGTCTGCTCTCAAATTCTCATCTTGATCTTATGAGATTTCAGTGCTACTCACAAGTTATTTATACTTAAAAAATTAAGTTTGTTCTATAATTAATGTATTTTGTAAGTATAAATTGTTAATTTATTATTATATTTGACATGTTATATCATGTCCATTTCCTATGCTTTAAAAAATAACCGTGTCGTGTTGTGTCCCTACTTCATAGTGCGAGTCGAGTCGAAATTTGAGCAAGTTTTGAGCAAGCTTCGAGTTTTGAGCTATATTTACAGTGTTATTATGATGATATTCAACTTTTTAGAGTTCACCTGAGCCTCAAGATCAATGACACCAAAATAGCATCAAATGGACTTTTTAAAGCCAAAAAGCTAACTGCACTAATACCAAATTAACAACAGTGATAGATCTGTTCAGTGTGCTGAAAGGGTATGGCAAGGAAATGTTTCTATAGGATAATTCAGCCCTCCCACTATTCAAAATCATTGATATTTAATGTAGAAGTACACATTTGCATTTACTTTTTGAGGAAAGATTAGGCCCCATGATTTCACTTTAGAGATTGGATAACTTCCAATCAACCAACTAGTTGGTGCTACATCAACAAGTAACAAATAATTATTTACTTAAAAGTGCCTATATATTGCATTATACACTAGCACATTTGCACTGGACCCAGATATAGCAAGCATCATATTGCACAGAATCTAGCTAAGGCAGTCAAGTGGGAAGTGATTCGACACTGATGCAAACTCCATCCAATGTTTCTGGCTTCAATCAACCAATTTAGGCTTCAAATCATATTTGAGTTGAAGAAGCAAGCTCCAAAATATTTTGAGCAGGTATATCTAGACTGATAAATAACTCATTGATGATTTTTCAAGATAATTTATTGTCCAATCAACATTTACAACCTAATGCAACAATTAGTTGCATGTTCCTCTGCACACTATAATACTATGTATAACTCAAATCAAGGTTTTACACCAAGTTTCGGACAATCCAAATCCATTTGGGTCAGGTTTGAGTCGACCAATTTCATTTAGATCAATTTCAGATAAACCAACGTTGGACCTGAACTCAAATTGACACCTCTAATCTAATCGATAATAATAATTGGAATTTAAAGATGCTTACAAAATCTGATCTCTCGGCTACTTAGGCCTCAATTGCTTTGAAAATAATTAACAAATTCATGCAGATTTTTATTCAAAAAAAGTGAAAAGATCTTACTGTTGCAGTTTCTTCAGGATCTTCATGAGGGCAGGGGATGCCTTATCCAAGCATGCCATTTTCTTGGTGCCCACTGCCCAGTACCCAGTTGAGAACCTTGAAGATCTTTTTCTGCCTGCATATATGTATATATATTTATATAACCAACAGGAACATTGTCATTATCTCAGTTTGTAATGATATATAGCCTCACTTTGAAGCAAACTATCTTCTATCATTGATTTGCTTTGTTTGGCAGGCACTCCATAATCATGATCATAAATTGGTAGCTGCCATTACTATTATGATATAATGAAGCACCAACAACCATTACAGAAAAGTGTCAACAACCCCATAACTTCATCCACAGCTCAAAATTAATCTGAACCTGTAACGAACTTACACATGGGCTCATTCAACAAAATGGTCATGAATTTCAAACACAAACCTCATCAAAAACAAAAAGTGAACTTGACTTTAATACTTTATGGTTGCATACAAGTCATGTTGTCACATGTCAGGTATCCGGGCCGTGAAGTCCATACAACATGAGTAATCAAAATGATAATAGAAGAGGCAGCTTTAACAGAAAAACAACCCTCTCTACTATCATACAAATGCAATGAACATAAGCCCATCAAAATATTGTCAACAAAATATACAGCATCAAATTAGCACTACGCTGTCAAAATGTGAAGATCATAGGCAGCTATAGCATTCAGAAATAAAGTATGGCGAACTAATACAGCGCCAGCCTTCACTGCAAGTTCATCAGGATCTTCAAGCCTTGCTACAACCTGGTCAGGATTTGGGGAATCAACACAATAGACAATGAAGGACTTTTCTGTTTGACTATCTGAAGGTGAATTGCTTAATTTGAGTAGATCAGACTTATTCAAAACTTTGCCACCAGCTGCAATCACAAGGCCTTCCAACTTCGACTTGTAGGAAGGCTCAAAGAAGCCAATGAAATGGAAAGCTAATGCGTTGAAAAGCTTCGAAGCCTGCAAGTGAATATTGAGGCCAACCAAAGAAAATGTAAGCTTACAGTACATAACAGAAGCATAAAAAGATTAGGAGTCAGAGCAGTGCAGAAGACCCTTTGTGTTGCTTGAATTCTTCCATTTTTGGGCCCATCAAAGCAGCCATGAACATCATGCGTGATCTCATAATTATTTTCTGGAACAGGATGCCCAGATTCCAAGCATGCTATTATCCCTACAAGGGTAAACAAATAATAAATAATAGTATGAAGAACAGAAGAAAACAAGAGATAGTAAATAGGCCATGGGGATTCTTGCAAGAACAAAGAATGAGAAATTTACTATTGAATCAAACATGATTCCCAGGGTGGAACAACAAACTATTGGATAGTTTATTCGTTCCAAGCTTGATTTTGAGTAAACCATCAATATCTCACTATGTGGCATTAATTTGGATGGACAGATGAGTGGATATCAATTTGGTAAATTGGGCATGACAAATTTCTAACTAAGATGATAGGATATTCATGCTATTATGACTATTACAAATTTTAAAATTCAAAAGTACATTTAGAGCCTATTTGGCAATAAAGTCAATTTAGACTTACCATAAAATTTGTAATCTTGCCTTGATATATATGTATAATGAAAAATAAAGTTAATTAATTATGTTAAAAATTATGTAAGATGTGAAATAAAATTAATTGGTTTATTAAAAAAGATGCAGGATGCAAAATAAATTTTTTATATTAAAATTTGTATATGATGTTATAAAAATTGATTTAATATTATTCTTGTAATTTTTATAATGAATGAATTATTTTGATATTTGGCATGAGCAAAGAGGACCAAGCAAGCCCTTAATCCTATATTTTGAATTTCAAATTTTTATTATAATGGCTATAATGTGCTTTAATTTTTTATGTTGAATTTCAAGATATACTTGGTCTATATAAGAAGACCTAGTCACCTAGACCATTGTAATGAATTAAGTGAATGATGAAGCAAAATCTTATTTGAGTAAAACCTAGATTTAAAGGTAAAAAAATTGATAATAGTGAAAGGAAGGGTAGCGACATCACTAGGCGAGAATCCTTCAAATCATATTTATCTTTACACAAAGAAAATCTCCATAACCCTAGCTGCTTTTTTGAAACTGAACTCATCCATCCTCATTCCTCCATCATCATCACCTCTTCTCCTATGAAGCCATGGTGACATCAACTACTTGAATCAACATTCCTCATTGTGTGTTCAAATTAGTCGCTAGAATTCTAAATTCATAGCTAATGCACGTCAACTTGTTGATCTTACCTCCATTGCCTTCTAGTGAAACTTAGCTCACTCATTAGCCCGCCATATTCCATGGCCATGCGCCGGAAATTACCCGTGAGATTGTGAGTCACGTCTTTCTTTAAGCCCCCATGACCGGTAACATGGAGATGCTAACTTCTTAGGAAGGGATCTCATGCACCCTTCTTAGGGAAAAGAACATGCAACAGAATAAACAACATATCCATCTTGCTTAGCCCAATCACCTAAACTGCAGCACCCTCAAATTTAACACCCATCCATGCACTGATACCATGTGACAATGCCTACTCCCTCTCTCTCCATGCATCATGCATCATGTGACGCCACACCGTGTAGCGACAATTTTTAGTGCCCTCTAAACCCCTTTCACCTACATAGCGCAACAACCTAACTGCATCAATGGCCTTCCTACGTCTCTTGTCAAGTCTCACACCTACTGCGACATTGGACTTTGACCACTCCCATCTCCTATGTAACACCTGACTTCCTAGCCCATCACCACCTAATTCATCCCGCTTACTAGCACCAAGGAATCTTCACACTCTAGGCTACCAAGATCATTTTTCTATTGCAACTTGATTTAATTCTTGATCCATTGATTTAAATGAACTCAAAAATTGATCTTCTTTTAGCTAATAAATTGATCTAATACTTTATGATTCCTACAATTTGCTCAGCCTGCTAGTCTATGAGACCCATATTATTACCTGTGAAAATTGATGTTAGGTATTATGTATGAGTTATCCATATTTATTGTGTGCACTGATTCCAACTCATTGAAATGTGCCTGCCTTTTAGACATTATATATTATTATCTGTCAAAAAAAGTTTCTTAATTGTTACATAAATTGATCTAGACAAATTTTACTTTATTTATGTTGCTATTTCATTTACTGGTTTCAAAAAATGAAACTTGATGTAACTCCAAATCAGCTTTAATGCCGACATCAATATCTTATTGTTTGTTGTTGATTCTCTGCTACTAAAATTTTCTAGAAGCATTGTTGTTGCCCTATCATGCTTCAGTAATTCCCTACTTATATTTCATTTTTAATTCCTAGTCTTAGTTTAGTTGGAATTTATCAATGCTTTGGGATATATTGGACTTAAGCTATATCTGCAAACTTGAGCTGATTGCTGATTTTCTTTTTAACCTAATTGTTGTCACTTGTTCATTCTGTTGTCCTCATTTTAACTTTGGCACACTTAAATATTTTAATTTCCATACATTGTCCCATGCAATCGTGATGCCAACTTAAGCATGCTACTAAATTCTTTGATAATTTGACAGCTTCTTATTTTAATTTGCACGTGTCTCACTGAATTTACATAGAGCACATCTAAACTCGTCGAATAATCCATGAAAACTATGTGAATATGGGAATGTTGTTGATTAGCATAGCGTATGCAAACACTTAGTTTAATATCCTCAAGATCATGGCATTTAGCATATTAAAGCTCTACTTAAAACCTTTAAATCTGAAATCAAAATTAAATCTATTGTGCATTAAATTACTCCTAAGCACCCTCATAAGTTTTATTTTCATACATATAGATTAGAACACTTAATAACATAAACAATTCGCATTTAGGTATTGAGTGTCTTGCTTGTATTATTCATTCAAGAAAAAAGAGTGAGGGCACGTAGAGCTTTGATTATCAACTGTTAGAGTGATCCTCTTTACAAGGAGAAGCCTGCATGATCAAACAGAATTTCTATGGTAAATTGTAAGGATGATCCAATTGAAAAATTCCTTGTGATCACAAGACGCCGCAGAGTTCGTGCAAGGCCTCATTTAAGGATTATTGTTCAATAACCCATCTGTTCACTTTTAAATATTGATATTTTTGAGTGAAGAAAAATAGCAAAGTATTTAAGATAAGTTTTGCCGAATAATTGAAATTTATTAACCATTGAGAAAGAATGTCAAAAAGCGCATTAAACAATCCGCATTTGTAAAGCACCAGAAATTTGTTAGCCTTGCAATAAGTTTTTTTGAAGCTTCTTATTTGTAGTGACAGTTTGCCAGATCATACTTGTATCTTTAAGAATCCTGTCAAAATATGTAGAGAATATGATGTACTTGTTGTTAACCAGACAATGCATCATTGGCAACTCTTTCCTCTCTGCACCTTTGTTTGGCTTTTCAGAGCCAAAGCCACTATGCTTAGATAAAGGAAAGAGTTCAAGTTGATTGCTCTATGCACGTTTAATAAGAAAATGTGACGCAATTGTTTAGCAGCAGGTTTTTCCACCATTTAAAAAGGTGGTCAATTGTCAATTGGCAACCTCTTCTTCATCTTGTTGTTCCTAGCTTTCCAAAGTTTCTTTCTATTTAATAAGCGTCCTATTTGCCAAAACTTGTTCATAAGAACTTTTTGATGGATGGCCCAAATTCAATGTCCAAAATTGTCATCAATAATATTATAAATGACTATTCAAGGGATTAAGATCAATATATTGAATTATCATTATAAACTAAGAAGAGATGGGTACTTACATCCCATGCTCAGAACCCATATTCCGTTCAGAATAGCCATGAGAAATTTCATGGTTCTGATGCAGGCACCGTCTTCATTAGTAGCAGCTATCACATGGGTTACGTTCTGCTCCCATTGATACGTTACAGTCAAACCACTAAGCTTGGCAAACTTATCTAGTAAAAGCTGAAAAAATCCCAAGATGAACAAGACAAATCAGAAGTGAGAACATCTACATTTGAAAGCACATGTAGGCACATACTTCAGATACAGAATAGTATTTCAGAACATCAGAATTCTGAAATCATCCAATAAAGGATAGAATCCATATGGACAAAGAGAGCTATGACAAAGCCAATATAGGTTACAGAAACTTCTGTCAGCTCTGAACCAAGACATCAAAAGTGATAGTAAGATAATGATTACTTTTTAAATGAGAAAAATAACTTGTTGTTCAAAAAAAACACACACACACACAAAATCCACTATTCTTTTCATTTCCAACTGTACCTTATCCTCCTTAGAAAGATCAGATCCACAAATCACCAGATCTCTACTGGAACAGAACGAAGACTTCCAAGCTTCATCTTCTGCCTCTGTCCCAGAATTTGTTCCATACTCTGATGAATCTCTGGCAATTGTAGATGGTGAAACAACCAACAGATAGAACAGGTTATGCAACAATTAAAATTGTATCCTGTGATCAGCTAGAGATAGTGATGAAGAAAACAAAATTAACGTTGCAAAAAGTGGAATCATACACTGGTGAATACTTAGACTTCTTGGAATTGGACCTGTCACACGGCAATTTTCTTGAAGCGTGAACAGGACATAAGAGAAGAAAATTTTCCTGTAGGAATTAGATCTATTTTACTCTCCAGTGAACAAGGCAGAATTAAGTATGCCAGCATCATATTAGATGTATATTTGGGGAAACGACTTACACAATCCCAGCGACATTCTAGGATTTCATATGCACATGGAACATGAAAGCTTTTGCGGCAGCTCTGGACATAACAACCAAGGGCAGCCCCTTTAAGCCCACAGCTACCGCACTTGATCTTAGAAGAACGTGACAGTTCAGCTTCCAAGTTCATGACAGTCTCACCAGAAAAATATACTTGAGGAGCCCTGTTCAGGAAGAGAGTTGCACATCATAATGAATAGGTCAATTTATCTTTCTTAGCACCAAAAGCCAGAAAAAGAAGATAGCATCGCAAAGTCTTTAAAGAAGAGGGAGGAATGGTTAGATACACGTAACATTTAAGGTACACACGATTATTATAAAAACACAGCACCATACTTCTTGGCATTCATGACCAAACATAATGAACTCTTTTTAACATCTCATTACGTTTACACATGCCAACAATAACCTACCATTCAAAGCATGAACGGTGCACATGCAGGACATCAGGCTGAGAGGATTTATCTTCAGGTATTAGTTCTCCATTAAGATAATGCAGCATTTCTCCAGAAGCCTGAAAATTTGAATTATATGAGTTCATCTCAGATCCTTCTTGTTCCACAAAAATCACTAGGATGTCATACTGATGACTAAAAAATATATAGGACAGGTCATAAGTATTACTTATAAAGACTTGCAAGTAAAAGCACAATGATCGTGTCACCTGAGTCGTTCTGAAGGAATGACAGAAAGCACAAGTCTGGATGATATTGCCATCCACATCAACTAAAGTAAATGTATAGAAATCAGAAAAACTTCCAGAATTGCATCTAAGAAGATAAAGAAGGTTCCTAACATGCGCTGCCACCTTTGCCGGGCCTTCCAATCAAGTCATTTTCAAGCTTAGCTTTCACTGATTCTTTTGAGCCATTAATCCTGGCATTCTCAGCACCATAGTTGAGCCCCAACTTTGGAGAAATAGTTGCTCGCTGCCTCTTTTGGCCCTGAAGAAAAAAATAAACATATTACAACTCAACAAAAATTCAATACTAGCTATCTGGAAGTATTTGATGAAGAGTGTGTACACACTATTAGGTTTATGGACAAAGATAATTCAAAAGAAAGTTAAGAAGCACACATCATAAGCTGAGATTTAGCCAATGGAACAATAAGATGATTATGATTACACTTACAGAATACTCTTCTCGATCCAAACTGTCACTATTAGAATCCCTACCATTATCACATGGAGGACTTAGGTCCATTTGATCAATAAAAGCTTCATTTTCAGTGGCATGGGTATGCATTCTTCTAGTATGGTTCTCACTTGAGATGGGAGTTCTGCTGAAAGGTATGCTTGAGTCTGATGGGAGAGAAATTATCAGTCTACCATCATCAAACCAAGAGAAGACTTACCCAAAGCGATGAAAGGAATACCAGGAATACCGGACGACACTTGCTGCAAACCTTCTATAGCAGAATTCATATTCTTGTAAATGCTTAACAATCTTTCAACATGAGTAGCAGACCTCAGATCTGCATTTAAACAGTTTAGAATTGATATTTGTATCTATATAATTCTCTTTTTACCTCGAGGGTCTGTTTGTTTGTTATGTTGGGATATATGAGAGATGTGATATAAAGTTAATTATTATGTTAGGATATGTGAGGGATGTGATATAAATTAACTATTATTTTAATAATGAGTGTAGAATATAAAATAAAGTTAATTTTTAATATTAAATTTTATGTATGATATGATATGCCTGGTTAAAATTAAATCAGGTTAATTTTCAACGGCCAAACAAACGGAGCCTTCGGGTCAGAATAAAACCTTTAGGCACAAATGAAGATCGGCAAAATGGGCAACTTAATCCATCATCTGTTGAGGGTCTAATACAATGACTGCAAGTACGAAAGAAAATAAATAGGTACATAATCAAGGAAAACTTCAAGGAAACCATATAAAGTTAGAAACAAATACTTGCACAACATATGATCACAAGGCAAGAGCATCGGCTGGTCCATCAACTTCAAGCTGCAAGGAAAATATTTATGAGAATAAAAAACATAAGTGGATAGCATGAAGTGCACGCTGAAGCACCCCCAATGCAAAAAAAATGACCATTGTTTTGCTATAAATTTTCACATGCATAGCCCAGCGGCGTAACTATCATTAATTGGTTCCTTCAAGGTATCCATCAAACTGAGTCAACATTATCATAACCCTTCAACCAATTAAATATGCTTTATGAATCCTTCCCTATCATTGATTTGATTAATCAACTACATATGCCCTTAATCCTGCTTCACAAAATCTTCTTTAATAGCTAGCTTTCTTTAGCCTTAGACATGCCTGTTTTCTTAACATTCTTTCATATTAGTAACTCTTTTTTCTTTTTTTCATCCAAAAAAAAAACTCTTTTTCTTTTTATCATAATTGAACTCATGCCACAGATATTATACTCTCTTTGATCCTTACACCATTTTGATCATGCAAAACACCAAAATGATGATTTCATTAAAATAACAATAATGATAATAATAAATTAATTTTTTAATAGATCCTCTATAAAATTTAATATAAAAAATTCACTTTATTTAACATACTACATCATTTTCCAATTCAATCATCAACTTTATTTCACATTCTAAGCTATTTTTAACATAATTAATTTTACTTCCCATCATACACATATCTAAAAGTAAACCTAAAATTTTTAAGAGATGACCAAAAGAGATAACATAAGGTACTTTCCTTTTACCAGCTGAAGAAATTCACTTCTCAATTTAATGTGTCACAATGTGCGAAACACTCTTTATTTTTCTAAGCTGTCCAAAAGTGCAGAATAAGGTAGCGGTTAATAAAACAACAGCTATAACACCATATCGATTAATCAATTTCAAGCATAATATATGTCGATTCCATGAGCATTGATAAACATACACAAACATCTAACATAATGTATTACGTGAAAAGGCAAATGAAAATTGATCCAAGTCACCAAAATCAATGGGTGGTGTTATGTAGCAGGAGGAGGGCTTCAAGAATCAAGACTACGGGAATGGCAGGTGGTTTCTTGAAACCCCTTTGAGTTGCTTAAACTTTCAAATACCTAAGAGACAGGTTAAAGTTCAAGGTGTTCAAGTGCAGATAATAATCGAGGGTTCATGAAAGGCCAGTGACGAAGATGAAGATTTCAGTGCATGCTTCCAATGCAAAACGGGTATAGGATTACCAGATTGGGCAGTTGAGCTCCAACTCCATCCTTTTCAGGTGGAGAACGATGGGGTTGAGCACCCGATTGATGCCATCGAAACTCACCATCACCTGATCTCCCAAATCCTGCCACTATCTGCTGCAGAAGCCCTCTCGTTGAGTGATGAGGGGGGTAAGCTCCAAAATCGGCGCCAAAACAGCTGCACTGGGAGAAGAGAGGCCTCTGTTTGACGAAGCAGCGCCGCTAGACGATGAAGGGGAAGGATTGGCGCGAAAAAATGATAAAGCTCCCTCCTTTCTTGTCAAAATCAAATCGAAAAAATCGAAAAAATCGAAAATAGAGAGCGCGAGCGCGCGGGAGGCACAGATTTTCGAGAGGTGCTTCGACAACATCAATTTGAACCTCCTGTTAGCCTGTAGCGCGCAGCAAAGCCTGCCAAGCATCAGAAATTATTGCATTGCAGATGTTGTCTGCTTCGATTTAATGGCCGATTTAAAGTGTATCTAATAAGGCAATGATGCGTTTCACATATACTCAAATCTCACTTCATATCGCTAATCAAAAAAAATTCTCACTTCATATCTATTTTCTAAAAAAAAAAAAAATCTTACTTCAAATTCGCCTAAATATTACAAAAAAATTGCTCCGTAGTTATCAAAAATAATTTTTGGATCAAATTAAAGTTTTTATATAACAGTAATATTATACAAATAAAACACTGTTTATTTGACAATTAAAAATTAAATTGATTAATTTTTTATCAAGGACATTACATCATATATAAAATTTAATATTAAAAATTAATTTTATTTTATATTATTTATAATTTTTAATAAAAAAATATCTTCATTCAAATTTAATTTTAATTTTTAATTTTATTAAATTTAACTTTACAAATAAATAGGACTTAAAAGATTAATTTTAGCTCTGATGACAGTATCACAAAAAAAATTATTTATAATAGTATAAACTATTGTTTTATTATTATTTTTTTATTCAATTTAATATTTTTATTGAAATTTATTTTAGAAGTAATTAAGTAAAATTATTTCTAATATCATATATAATAGTATGACCCATTATAAATATTATTTGAATTAAAATCAAAGTAATTGAACCAAAGAATTTAGATTTCGAGTTCAATACTTATTTCAGGTAATATTTAATTTTTATTCAAAATTTTAATTTTTGAAATTTAAATTTTGATTATAAAATGAATCTGTGACGCCCCGTGGCCGAAGAGGGCAGGGAGTGATCGTTGGTAATGTCTTAAGAGAAAGAAATCACTGAAGCAACATGCGACTCCTGACAGACTTCTAAGTCAAATAATGAGTGGTGAGAGGGGCGCAGGTATGAATCGACCCACATAGAAAAGGGGGGAGATCCTGAGCTATATAAGTAGATAACATGATCTCAAATGGTAGAGTTTTCCTAAAGTCAAAGCTGACATGTTACAATATGATATTAGAGCCGATCTCACGCAATACAATGTGGTTCAAGGACGAATCAGGTGGAAGCTGGTGGATCTGTGACGCTCATGGCCGAAGAGGGCGGGGAGTGATCGTCGGGTGATGTCCTAAAAGAAAGGAATCACTGAGGCAAAGTGCGGCTATCTACCACCTTTTACGGCAAAATCGCGAGACTAGTGATGGAAAACTCCACATTTAAGCGTGCTTGGGCTGGAGTAGCACTGAGATGGGTGACCTCCTGGGAAGTGCTCAAATCACACAATTTTTCTAAAGACAGCCGACAATATCTCTACAATGAGATCACGGGATGTTACAGAATCAATTTTCTTATATAATCTAACATAATTTATTTAATTTAATGAAATAATAATATTAAAATAAATATTATTATTTATCAATTTTAGAATTTAATTTAAATTTTAACAAAAATTTACATTCAAATTTACCAATAAAAATTATTATAATTATTAAATTTTAAATAAATTTAATTTATTTACTATCATTTTAATTTTATTTTTAAAAAAATTTACATTAAGCATTTTATAAGTTATATATTTAAATTTATTTTTGTAAAAAAATTAGATACCGATTAAAAATTGAAGATATAGGTCGGCTAATAGATTTGATTTCAATTTTCAACTTTAAAAAATCATTGGTTAAAATTTATAAATCAGTTTACTGTTTATGATTCTCTAGAATTAGTTTGATCGGAGAAAAAATTGTTTTATAATAAAAAAATTTATTTATTAAAATAATAAGAAATATAATTAATTTTTATTAAAAATTATATAAGATATTAAATAAAATTAAATTTCTTATATTATAATTTATATACAATAAAAATAAAATTAATATTCAAAGGCACGTGAAAACATACAAAGGAAACAATAAAGTATACTACTAACTTTCTCAAAATTTAAGTTGAAAGAAATCATTAAAGACTGTTTATTTAAAAATTAATAATTAGTCTGATTTAATTTTAATTTAATATATTACATCACAAATAAAATTTAATATTAAAAATTAATTTTATCTCACATTTTATACACATTACTAAAATAATAACTATCTTATATCACATTCCTCATATATCCTAATATAATAACTAATTTTATATCACATCGTTCATATATCTCAATATAATAATTATTTTTATTTCACAATATTCATAATATATGAATAAAAAAAATATTTTTATTCATATTTAATTTTAATTTTATTAAATTACATCTTATAAACAAAGAGTCCTTTTAGCTCATTCAATAATTTTACAAAATTTTTCAAAAAAAAAACATCTTTCTTCCTTAAGGTCTCATTTCTCTCCAAGTTAAAAATTAACGTGATTTAATTTTAATCTAACATATTACACCACACATAAGATTTAATATTAAAAATTAATTTTATTTTACATACTACACACATTACTAAAATAATAACTAACTTATATCACATTCCTCATATCTCAATATAATAACTAACTTTATATCACATTCCTTGCATATTCCAACATAATAATTAATTTTATTTCACATCATTAACAACTTTTAATAAAAAATATTTCTATTTAAATTTAATTTTAATCTTGTTAAATTTAACCTTACAAACAGACCAGAATTTCATATTCTCCTAAAAATGGATCACACTTAATGTACTTTATATACCTTTTACTTTTTTCTTATTAATACTAAGCTTAAGCGACGATTTCAAAAAACTAAGAGAGCATTTAGTTCAATATTATTTTAATATTATGTTATCTAAAAAAAATAATTATTTAATTTAATGACATCAATAAATAATTTTTTATAAAACTATAACATTATTAATAAAAAAATAATATCTAAATATCATGACATCTATATTACATAATATAATATTAAAATAACAATAAATCAAATGTCTCCTAAATAGAATCAATTTAGATATACGAAGCTGAAACTGATATTAAACTTACATTGAATGAATAAAATATACGAAGCAACAATTAAAAACATGCCATGATACAGTGAGTTTGAATAACTCAAACAAAAATATCAAAATAACTAAAGCAGATAACATAATTACCCATCGCAGATTAAGAAATTCTAAATTATATGCTTGAAATAGTTCAATTTCATGTTAAACAAGTTTAAATGTGTAAAACTATTGATTAACATGTTAAGAATCATGAGAGGCACTGCAGAAATCATTTCAGCAGTCAGCAGCGAAACAGTGCACTTTTCAAAAAGAACTCGAACTAAATCAAATATTCAGGAAAATTTACATGAAAGTCTAAAATAATGGTCCATGCAGAAAAAAAAAAATTCCTAAATGAGAAAAATAGACGAGTTTAACAGAATGAAACTGAAATTTTAACGAACTTCAAAAACTTATAAAAGATTTAAGAAATTTTCCAGTCAAATCTGTAGTAAATTGAACACTGCAAGTGCATGTCACAAAGATTAATAAGACAAAACTAAATTAAGTAGGATATTTAGTAACTAAACATACATGAATCTCAAACATCACAAACATGAAAGCATATAATAAGAGAACCAACAACACTAACATTTAAGTTTTATGAACCAAAACATCCTACTTTGCTCCCTTCACTAAATCAAAAGTCATAACACGGATATGCTGGATTTAATTTGATGGTATAATGGATCTATGAAATTCTGAATTAGCCTATCAATCTATCAACTTCAATCCAAACAATGTGATAATAGTAGCAGCCCAAGAAAGTTCATCCTCGAGCAGAAGATGAAATGTGGTTAACATCATCACAGCAACTTTCTCAGCTCCATATTTTGCGTTCTTTATCTCATTCAATAACAATAAACATGGTAGCACTAAAGATAAAATCTTTATTTTCCAAAGAACAACTACTAACAGCAGAGTATATTACAGAACGATGAACCATGTCAGTGTTGATTAAGAGTTGGCAAATTAATCAACATTCCTGTTTCCTAATCTAAATATCAGTCAGAGATACAGTGGTGGACTGAGATTGAGATCAGCTGGAAAGTAGCAGATAAAGTTTTGATGGCAGATAGGCATTCAGTTTCTAGGAGTCAGCAAGCTTCAACCATTCATACCGACCGGGCAAGGGGCAATCGTTCACCGGATCAAAGTTGTATCTGAAAAATGCAAATAAAGATTAAACACAAGAGATTATATTTGTAACGAGAGTGGAACAAGAAAGGAGTAGTATATACTTCTCTATAAACCTTCTCTGCTGAAGTCGCTCCGTTCCTGCAAAGAACTCTTCCATCTCAAGGGCGGTGGGGATGTTTCTTTGCATCAGATTTTGTGCTAGATGGTTCGAGGCAGGCGTTGACGTCGGCCGCCGAGTGGTAGAACTGGGAGTTCTAATAGTTTCAGAACTCCTGATCATGCTGCAAGGTGTGGTTTCCCTAGTACTCCTGCGAAAAAGACAGCAGATGGGAAGCAATAAGTAGAGTTCATATATAGCAAAATAGTGCTGCAAAAATGAGCAAGAACAATAAATCCAAATCAATGACAACATTTGCAGCCATATGAGCAATTCATTGAAAGAGTACTTTAAGAACTGCATCACATTGGGCACGGACTTGTATGGGCCCAGAAAGAATGGACCAGCGCAGCAGTTGAATTTGTCAACAAGCCTACCATACTCAACAACTATCCCATAACAGACAGGCAAAGGACACTCAGCTTAGCATTACAATTAACTGAGATATCAAAGTACTTACTTTCTATAATAAAAAATAGATAAATATTAATTAGTGAGATTGTCATAAATGAAAAACATAGGAGGCAGGCAGCTTTTATCTTTCAGCCTGTAGATTGTCATAAGCCAATGCATATGGTAAATACGCCAAAAAGGCATGCATCCAGGTGATGGCCCCAGGACCCACTTCATCTCTAAAAGTCGCAACATTTGAGTCAATGAGAAAGGAGAAGAGGGGCTTTGGGCATTGCCAAAAACTTTGGCCTTTCCAGTTCAAAACTAGTCCATTGCCTGCCAACTTTTGTCAAAAAATCACATAAAAGAACAACATAGCCCCTGTAGTAAAGATTTCAACCTGGGAAGAACTCAATACTGTAAGAGGCTGATAAGCAAGTAAAGCACCAATTTTTATATTTATTTCATACTACTCTTCTGCTCTTAACCGTAAAAGAATGATTTTGTGTGCTCCAGATTTACAATGCACCAAAACATAGCTCCAATAATGACCTAAAATGATCTTAGCCTAACGAGCTTTTTTAAAAAAACATAACCTCAAGCAGCAAGCGGCAACATACTATTATAAACCAGAATAGTTGACTAAGCATTAATTAAACTCAAATAACATCCAGTTCAGTATCATCAAGAAAATTACTTTGCAGATCTCTATATATAAGAGAAACTGGAGAGTACTAGTTGAAGAGAAATCTGTCATAAGAATGAAAAAAGACCCACTGCGCCAATGCGAAAAGAAAAGGAGATGAACTCCAAACTTGCAAAGTTACCGCTACAGGAAACTTAAAGAAAAAGCAGCATCAATACAAAGAATAGGCATGCAAAGACAGTAAAGAGAAGAAACTCGAGAAAGCTATTTTTTCAGGACAACAACAAAGATTTACCTTTACCTATATATTAAATAAATGATAGCCATTCCATATACGTTTTCCGTTTAGAACAGCTCATAAATGAAATAAGAAATTGAGAGATATGAATTTCTCAAAGGAACATTGGACTACCATAGAGCTAAAAAAGCCCAATGTTGAAGGAATCAATAAAAGAGCTTAACGTTTTGTCAATTTTCAAACAAAAATATGACAACTTTAGAATTCGATGTTGGGAAAAGCTTAAGAACCCAGGAGAGATTAAAAGAAAGAGGAAGGATGAGAAAAACCCTACCTTTCCCTTTGCTCCGCCTCCAAGACATTTTCCCCAAATGAAACCTCAACGACGACGTCGGCCTCCGACGAGACCTCATCTGCTGCCTGCCGCTCCTCCCTTTGCTCCGGGGGAACCTTCGACTTGAGGGCGACGAAAGGCTTCTCGAGACGGCGGTTACGGAGCTGAAGGTACGAGGATGACGAAACGGAGTTGTCAATAGCAGAGGAAGCAGAGGGCTTCTGCATGCGCTGAAGTGCAAGTGTTCTGGCCCTAGTTCGGACACCTATGGACACTTGAGCAGAGACCTCCATGACCGCCGCCTCTCCGGTGAGCCTCGCTTTCCGTATGTATTTGCCCATTCTTCCCGGCCTTTAGAGCCCGTGGGAGAAAATAGAGAAGTTCAGGGAGGTAAAGAGAAAACGACTACAACAAGAAAAGGGTACTGAAGGTTACTCCAGATGGCTTAAAGAGAGCAAATGGCATAAAGAGAAAAACGAGGAGAAAACGAAACAAAGCCAAAGCCCGCCGGCGAGCGAAAGAGAGAAAGAGAGAAAGAGGGAAGAAAAGAAGTAGACCCACACGAGGGGAGGTGGGGATCTATGGGGAAGAAAAGACTACAGAAGACGAAGGCCCAGAGGTCCGCTGCGGAGGAGAGAACAGAGAATTCAATGCATGAAGTATGAGCTAAGAGATTAGGGTAGAAAAAGGAAAGCGTGAGATGGGATGTGAACCACGAGAGACAGAGTTTACAAAATTATATATTTTCATGTTTCTATTTTCATACTTCTCCAATTATTAGTGTTATTTATGACAACCGATTTATCAAAAATATAAATGATTTTAATATGCCTACAATATTTATATCTAAGCATATCTTCAAATCAAATTCTTATATACTATTATCTGTTTTAATTATTACACACTTTACGTATTTATCAAAAATAATACACATTCTGCGGGTAAAAAACAAATAGCTTTTTTTATATAATGAATTGTCATCTAAAATTTTCATGTTAAATGATTTTTTTAATTTTCTTAAACACTGAAATTCTTTCGCCCACTTAAAAAAAATTATTGTGTCAATTTATATCTGGACCCTTTTTACTTAGGCTCTAGCGCGAGGACTAAATCAGGACCAAAATGAAATTAATTTAAATAATAATAATAATAATAATAAATAAATTTTTTTAATCATTCTACACAAATTCTAATATAAAAAAATATTATTTTATTTCACATACTCAATAATTTTTAATAAAAAAATAAATTTTATTTTACATTTTAGACCAAAATACTCGATTCAAATATTTTGATTTAAGATGTGAAATAAAGTATATATATTTTTATTGAAAATTATTGAGTATGTGAAGTAAAATAATATTTTTTTATATTAAAATTTGTGTAGAATGATTAAAAAAACTATTTTTTTTTATTATTATTATTTTTTAAATTAGTATCATTTTGGTCCTGATTTGATTCTCGCGTCAAACAGGGCCTTAGACTTAAAAAAGTACAATGAACTAGAAGAACAATAAATTATTTAAAATTAAGAATTTATTAAATAAAGATTCACATATTTAAAATTCAAAAAAAAAATTCTTACAAGTTTTTAAGGTTAGGATCACGTTTCACAATAATTATTTTCACCGATTTTCACAAACTCTTTATTTTGAAAAATATATCAAAGATGTTTACTTTATTCTTCATGTCGCTCTAATGTTGTCAACTCATTTAAAATCTCTTTCTATATCTACCCATCTTATAGTCATGTTAACTGTAGAAGATATATACTCGATAGAAAAAGAGAGTTTAAGGTGGTGAAAGGGATGAGGCGTGGTTGATAGCAAGGTGGGAGAGAGGTTGTATATTGAGAGATTGAGTATTTTACATATTCTCATAAAAAAAATAATGAAAGTTTTCTCGAGTAATAAAGGCATACTCTCAAAATCTAATATAAAAATATTTCAATTTTTATGAATCTGACTAAAATAAAGGCCTAATACGAGGAACATGGGTGCCAATTAATTTAAAAAATAATATTGCATTTACATGATTCTAAAAAACATTATAAAAATAGTGAAATTTAATAAGATTTCTTAGGCACATATAAAGCAGTCATATGTGTAGCAAAAATAAGTTGATTGGTTAGGTTCAACTCAAACATGAATCTCACTCAATCCAAATGGCTCAACTTGAATCCAATCATTGATTAAATGGGTTAAAATTAATGACTCGAACTCGGCCCATTTACACAATAAATGCTAAATTGTACCCGACCTAATTATATTCTGTCCAATCTAAACTTGACTCATTTAATACAATGATTAAACTTCATAACTCATACTCAAGATTCTCAAGTCAAGTTTGGATCAGTCATATATTATCACCCTTAAAGCAAAATGAGGAAATTTTAATCTCCATCATTTGTTTAATGCAGATTGGTATTTTGAAAAAATGTGACAACAGGCATATATATATATGTATGTGTGTATGTATATACATATATACATATCATGTATGTATCTATTCATAAAAGTATTGTATTCACATAAATACTACGTGCATATTTATATATATAAATAAGTATTTATATGTACATGAGTAAATATGTATAGATAAACATGCATACATCTATGAATGTATGTATATACATCATTTATACGTGCATATGAAAACATTATATATTGTGAAGCTTCGCATCTTTATACGATTATTTCGGAGCACAAAACTCTAAAAAAGATGTGTTTTGTATATTAGATGATCCACAGTTTACAGATATGTTGTGATATTCAATTCCCCTAATTATATTATTGTGCAAATCCATTACCTTTTTGCACAAAATACCAGTATAATTGCATTGATCATACGGTCTTATTTGTTTGCCAAATTAAAATTAATTTAATTTAATTTTAAATAATTATATTAAAAATTAATTATATTTCACATCTTATATAAATATCAAAATAATGACTAACTTATATTATATTTTTCATATATTTGAATATAATAATTAAATTTATTTCATATTATCTGTATTTTTTAATAAAAAAATATTTTTATTTAAATTTAATTTTATTCTTATTAAAATTAAAATTTGCAAACAAATGTTCCCTTAATGCTGGATATTTCTGGGGCATGCACGTCACTTGCACTATGTTATTCAAAGTAAAATAATTTAATATCTATTTTAAGACAATGTTGTTATCATATGCTTCAAATAAATTTAAAATGTTTTTTTTTATGAGAAATAAATTTAGAAGGTTTGTCTGAGTAAAATGAAGTCCAGCCTTCTCAAATCAGTAGGAAGTTTTGTTCAAGGTAAATGCAAATATAATTTACGTATATATTATTTTAAAAAAAAATCCCAATTTTATTAAATAAAATATAAACTTTAATAATACAGAATAAAATTCATTATATTTTAATTTCTTAATCCTAAAATCATAACTTAAATACAAAAGGCCAAATATTATTCTCTAGACTTATACTATAACACTAAGGCCCCGTTTATTTGGCCATTGAAAATTAATCTAATTTAATTTTAATCAGGTATATCACATCACATGTAAAATTTAATATTAAAAATTAATTTTATTTCATATCTTACACACATTACTGAAATAATAACTAACTTATATCACATCTCTCACATATTTCAATATAATAACTATCTTTATTTTATAATATTCATAATTTTTAATAAAAAATATCTTTATCTAAATTTAATTTTAACGTTATTAAATTTAACCTTGCAAACAAACAGATTCATATTAAATCTTAAAACTAAAATCGTAACGCTCCAAATTTTAGTTTTCATGAATTAATAATATTAATCAACTTAAAACTCATATTAGTGAGATGAAAACAAAATAAAATCTATGAGAATATATCAGTAATTTGTTTCATAATTATTTTTAAAAATAAAATGTTAAACATATAATTTTATTAGATTTCAGTGTACTATATGTAATTATAACATCCTGTGATCTTATTGTCCGCTTTGACTTTAGAAAAATTGCGTGACTTTAGTACTTCCCATGAGCTTACCCATACCAGCGCTATTTCAACCTAAGCACGCTTAACTATGGAGTTTTTCATTATTAACTTCACAGTTTTGCCTCGAAAGACTCATTTATCATTTGAGATCACGTCATCTATTTATACAGCTCAAAATCTCTCTTCCTATTCAATATAGAATGATTCATTTCTGTACCTCTCTCACCACTATTTATAGGCCTAGATGCTTGTCAGGAGCGGCACTTTGCCTCAATAATTCCTTTCTTTTAGGATATCATTAAGCGATCACTCTCTGCTCTCTTTGGCTATGGGCGTCACAGGCCCACTAGCTTTCACCTGATTCATCCTCGAACCATATCGTACTATAAGAGGTAGGCTTTGATACCACAAAGTGATAATCATAGCTGTCACACTAAAATTTATCTAAGTTAAAAGATAAGAAAATAAAATTAATAGCGGAAGAAAATCAAATAGATCAGATATTACCACAAGAGTTTGGATTACTACAATGTAAAATAGAAATAAATATTCAACTAAAACAAATAAAATAGAATTACTAAAATATCGACCAAATACATAAGTAAAAAACACTTTCTTAAGAAATAAATAAGTTAGTTATTTTCTTGATTGACATTCTCCTTATTCTCGTGATCAAGTACTCCAATACCTACACATTAGTAACAGGAATTCGTTAGAATAGACTCGTAGGTTTTACCCTAACCTGACTAGATTAAATCTAAATATAAGTATTATAGAAATACTTTGAAAAATTTTGAAAACTTGCCATGAAAATGAAGAATTCTCTTTTTAATTTGTATATTAATTTATATTATATTTCTTTCATTATTTCGAGTTGCTATTGCACATTTAAGATCATAAATTTACATGACTATTCCTAAGACTCAAATTATAATTGAGAAGTGATGTGAGATTTACGTGTTATTTATTTGTATTTTTTTATCATTTTCAAGAGCACATGATGTGAGTTCTTGCATTAATTTTACTTAATTTTGAAATTTCCATGGTTAATCCCGCTATTAACATAAAAACCCGAACGTGTGCTATCACTCTCATTGTAAGCAAGGTTTATTGTTTCATTATTTAATTAATAATTCATATTCATGTTGCTAACAAAGAGAATATTTAGATCATTTGATCAATATGTTATGTTTCATCTAAAACTATTTAATTGATTGACTTATATATATATATATAGTAATTACTTTTAATCATAAAATTGATAGGATTATAATTGATATGGGTGTTTTGAACTTTAGTTAAAATGTGGGTTAGATTATGACTATTTAATTTTAAACATATAATTATATCGTGTTTGTGACACCTACGAGAGAGTAAGTGTACAGATTTGTCATCATATTCAAAGAGATAATATGATATTGAGGTAAATATATGAGCTTGCTATATAACTAAACTTGTAATCAAGAATTTAAAAGCAAAATAGATTAAAAATTAAATGTAATTTCTATGAAATTATGCATTTGCCTTAACTTAAGTATATGATATGATATTTGATGCAACAGTATTCATTGGTAGTTTTCGGCTGTCATGGGAGGTGATAATCTCCAAAGTAGATACGTATCTGCTGTAGATACGTGTGCACTAGATGTCATCACATGATATTTAGTGCGATAACGTCTATTAGATATGCCTACGAAGGATTATTTGTGATGGATAATGATCCCCAATGATGTAAAAGACAGCTGAAGCGTAGTACGAGAAATCACGAGACCAAAAATTAAAAATAAAAATAATAAAAAATTTGCTTGTTATTTATATTTTCATCGTTTTTATTACATGCTGATGTTATACTTACTACGTAAAGCATATTATGTTTGTTTAATATTTATTATTCACATTGTCTATGCTATTTTTTTATCCTACATATATGCTTAATTAGAATTTATATTATACATATTCAATTATTTATTATTCTTATTACATCATGTTACTATACTATTATTATAAGAGCTTTGTTAGTGTACAATTTACGAGTCTATTCTAACGGACTCCTGTCACTAACGTGGCAAGTAGTGGAGCATTTGATCATGAGAATGGAGAGAATGTTAGTCAAGAAAAGAATCCGCCCCGCCTCGCCCTGTTATATATATATATTTTTATCTATTTTTATATAGGCTTATATAAAGTTAAATAAAGAAGTGTGCATGAAAATGAAGAAATATAAGGCCTTATTTTTATAACGTAATATTCACCATGTGACTACGATTTTTATTATTTTAAATAGAATAAAATAATTGATAATAGGAATTTATCGTAAAATTCTATTATCAATTGATCACTCTCTTCTTAAACAATTTTTTTCTTTTGCAAGAGAAAGTAATTAAACAATTGTCAATATTAATAAAATAATAATATTTAACAAAAAAATATTATTCTGCTATAAAAAAATTCATAATTTTAATAAAATGTAAAATTTCACTCTTCTGCAAACACATCTCCCCCAGTACAAGAAAAAGTGAAAAAAAAAATGAGGCGAGAGAATGGGCAAAAAAGGAGTATAATAATCATCAAAATTGTTTATAATTTTTATTTAATTATTTTATGATCAAAATGATCAAGGAAAACGTTAGAAATCAACCTGAGATACCTAAATTTTGAGTTTCAAAAAATTGAAATCAAATTATGATGACCCTCCAGCCTTTAAAGAGTATCAGTGCAATTTATGTAACAAAATTTCGAAAGATTCATCTCGCATGTTCTTCATTTTATTTTTTATTTTTTAAAAATAATATAAGTTTTTATTTTTATTTTTTGATTAACATAAGAACATATCAGAAATTACACTTTTGATGAATTACAAAATTTAACGATATAAAAATACTAATTTCTCGGAAACCTATAAATGTCATGAATAATGATTGAGAAATATGATGCATTAAAGAATTAAAAAATCTATTATAATAAGACTAAATTAAGTAGAGGTACTTCTATTTCGAGGCACTGCATTAATTGATTCGTATTTTAATTTTAATTGCTTCTTTTTCATTCTCTTTCATTTAGATTCACCTGTCAAATTATTTTAAATAAAATGATTATTTTCCCTAAATTTAATTACACAATCCTTTTTTATCATAAGACAGGAGATGCTTTACACATTTTTTTTGGTCAGGGTAGTGATTTTTTTTCAACTAGAAATAATTACAAGGACCGATTTGAATGAATCAAGCAATCATGAGAGCAGGTTTTAAAATTAGTGGATCAATTTGAATGGGAGCTTAACTATAGCGATCTGTTCATAATTTAACCCAAAAATTCCCGCCAGCCGTCCTTTTCCCGCCAAACTTCACCGCACGGCTTTTCCCGCCAAATTTCTCCTCGCCGCTCGCGTTCCCTCCAAAAAGCCGAGCCGAGCCGAGCCTAGCCGAGCTGCATCGGCCGATTCGGGCCCATCTGAACGCGGAAAGGCCCGTTGATGCTTTCCACACGGAATAAATAAATAATATGATTAATAATAAAAAATATTACGTTTATTGATGAACGTAAAAAGTTATTAGAATCGGCACGTGCTTCCTCACGGCGGCCTCGATGTCCGAGGCGCCGTGTCCGTTCGTACAGAATCCGAGCTGCCAGCTGGCACATCGCCGGCTCTTATTATTTTTATTTTTTAATTCATATAAAAAAACTATTTACATATTACAAACAAAAGTTTTTGATAAAAAAATATTGACCTCTTCAAATTTGAGAATCAAAAGTTTACCTTTTTTTTTAAAAAAAACTTTACCTTTTTTAATTATTATTTAAAATTTTAAATAAATTCTAACAATTTATTTTACATTTAAAGTAAATCTAAATTTAAAAATTTATTTTAAATTTAATATTAATTTTAGCATTAAAATTAAATTATTTTAAATCTAACTCGTTTTTTAATATTAAAATAATTTATTTATATTAAATTTATAAAAAAATGAGCATCAAAATATGTATAAAGGGTCATGTATTGATGTACATTGAAAACTGATACTTAACGGTTTTAATATCAAGAAATACAGTTTGTAATAAAAAATTATTAAAAATTAAAAATTAACAGAAATCGAGGAAGCCTATTAGCCTACTAAAAGGGATAATATTTGAAATCCAATTTTGGATCAAACAATTTAACACAAATTATTTAACCTAATGAGATTTAAATTAATAAAATAGATAAATGGGCAAATTAAAATCAGGTCACTAAATTTAACACTTAATAACACATAAATTCATATTTTTAAAAGTATAATATTAAAATTCTTGAATTTTTATAAAATATTAAATAGATTCTTTTTATTTTTTTATTATTAATTTTTTTTAAAATTATCATTTTATCTTTGCCTCTTTCTCCTTCCGATCCCGCGCACTCGCGAGGCCGCGCGGTGTGTCCACCGATGGGTCGCGCCAGCGCGAGGCCACGCGGCTGCCGACGGCGGCGTGTGCGACTTGCTACCGCTGAACGCGGGATATAATGACAACAACGCATTCAATTCACAGTGAACTTCTATTTTTAAGTGATTTCTTTATAATTAAACTTGAAATTGATGTGTGATATAATGATAACATCACATTCTCAGTGAACTTCTATTTAAATTGTCAAAATGGACGCACGAATTTTGGGGTTAACTATTTAATTTGTCTTATTACCAAAAAAACAATAATAATAATTTCAAAAAAAAAAAAAATAATAATAATAATTTATCTTAACTGTTTAAATTCAATGCGTATGTTGATGCATAATTCTATTAAGAAATTAAAACAAGCACAACTAAGAACTTCTTTAGAAGCAAACACAAATAGATGAGAAAAAAATATAAGTATAAGACTAAAAAGAAAAAATACCAATAAGATCATGTAGAAAGTCCGATAAATAAAGATAAAATTATGGTACTTGTGTTGAAATTATAACACGTTCTAAAAAATTACATAATACTAAATACATGAAACATTCTTTGGAGAAAAGATAAGAATATTAAAATTGATATTACACATTAAAAAATAAAGTAAAACTTCCCGGTTATATATATGAGATCATGACCTTGAAGTGTCAGAAGCACTTTTTGAAGATAAAATTGTGCAGCTACAAATCCAAATAGAAAAGAATTCGATATCTATTCAATTATCGAGAAATGAGGCACGATGAGATAGCTTACAGCCTATGAATATCTATCAAATTAGGACAAACAATAATCAAGATCGATCAATGTTAGAGGAAAGCCATCAATATTCAAAAAAGCGCTTGTCGTCCATCGAGCTATCGTCTGAATTGTACCGGGTTAATCCTGTAGCTACTCATGCAACTCGAATCAAACATGAATTTCAAGACAAGCAAATGTGAAGCCCAATCCCAATAAATTAACTAGTTGTCATTGTTTTCATGCTAAGATTTTATAATTTTTGTTAATAACTTAAACTCGTAGAGATAATTATGAACTTAATTTATATATAAATACTAATTATTAGCTTATGTGTCACATTTCTAAATTAATAAGGATAACCCCAGCAACGCGTAAATACCTCATTTCATAACTCAAAGTTTTTTATATAATTAAATAAGTGCAAATATCATTTCTTAGGTGTTAAATGAGTTTATAATTTTTAAAAAGTAACATAATATAATCTTAAACAACTTGTATCATATGCTTCCTTAAATTTATTAATTTTTCCTCTCTCAAAAAAAAAATCCTAAACTTGATTTAATATTTAATTAACATGAATCTTTTTAACTAGCATAACTAAAAAATAAATTCCAATGAGAGCGAGAAAATATAGGAAAAGTAATATTTTTATTCATATTTGAAGATGTTTTTGATAAAAAAAATTATTTGATATCACTCTTAAATTTCAAAAAATTCAGATGATAATTTTTAAAAAATATAATTTATTTTAAAAAATGTAGATATTTAACCCTCAAATAAAGGTGAAATTTTAGGAGTAAAATTTATCATCAGTGGGATTATATATTAAAGATAATATTTATCATTTAGGTGATCATATATTAGAAACATTAAATTTATTAAAGTGACAAGAAATTTAATTAATAAAGCGATATATCTTTAATCTTGTATTTTTATTCTTCAGAAATTGATTTTCTTCTTCTTAAATTTTATTGCTATACAAATTTATATTTTTACAAAAATGATTATAAGTTATAATAGAAGCATATAACTAAGATTGTATAATTATATGATATACATTCGTATAGTTTCAATATTTTACGCAAACTCCATCAAAATTTTTTTTTTTTACGCAAACCAAAATGGTAAGAATCTAATATATGATTTATATTAAAGCATTAATTATATAATATTATGAGCTAGTACTATTTATCTGATAGAGTAGCAGAGCAGTGAAAGAAAACAAAGATGAATAGGCCAGAATCTAGCAATGGTATCCGAGGAGAATATATAATGAATATTATATAAGTTTTTAAGTTTAAAATAATATCAAATAGATGCATTATTTTTTGAAAAAAAATTTAAATTTATCACTCTCAAATATTCATTATTTTTAAATAATATCTTTAAGTCCATTATTTTCATGCAACACCAATATCTAACTTTAAAAGCGGAGAGTTTATGTACTTTCTTTGCTGGGTTACATGTACTGATGGGTATTTTATCAGAGGTTTCTATCAATCTATCCTTGTGTGATTCCTGTTGAATTGAATCATATACTTGGGGTGCGCGCAGGTTAGACGATTTCCAAATGGACCGAATTGTGATCAACCAAATATTGCAAAGTCCCGATATTTACTATCGTTTAAAATTGAAATATAACGGAATTTTTATCTATACCAGACTACCAGTACTATAATATCAGATTAGGGTGTAAGGTCTAAATTAGAAATTGATAGAAAAATAAGAATATGGGCCCATGTAAGTAGGGAACAAAAATTATCTATTTGTAAATTTACTTCAAAATGAAAGTATTGTCTGAAAATAATATATTTTGGGTGATGCTTGAAAATAATAAATTAGTAAAAATAATGGATGTAAATTTTCTTTTTTAGAAAATATAAACTTGGGTCTTTGGGGTTGAGAGACAGCACAGGTTCTTTTATTAAAAGAATCAATCAAATGTGAATAAAAAATATTTTACTATTTATTTTTTTCCTCCATCTGTTCTCGATTTAAATAAAAAAAATATTAGAAAACTTATTCATTTAGTCATATGAATAGCAAAAATTTGACGAAAATTAACTATTAAAAGGAATCTGTATAAAATATTTAGATTGAATTTAAGGATTAATTTAAAAATCTTAATGAATCTCGAAATTAATATTATTTTTAAAAATTATAAATTTATTTGACATCATCTTCTAATTTTAAGACCTAAATTATATTTACTCATTTGTATATATTTATATTAATTCTTTTCTCCGAATACTGTAATTCCCCACGTCTTAATCGGGAATTACACTAATTTAAATTTAAATTCGAGATTTTCTGATTCAAGATAAGACCTTTTCCCACTGGGCTATGAGAATATTTATGAGCCTATTTGCTCCCAAGACTATTTTGATCCTTCCAAAGACCAAAAATAATAGGTACTACGCGAATTTTAATATAAAAAATTTTATTTTATTTTACACACTCAATCATCTTCAATAAAACTATCAATTTTATTTTACATTTTTAACTAAAATATTTTATTTATTAAAAATATGAAATAATTCTAATAGTTTTGTCTAAAAATAAAAAGCTACAGTAGGAATACTGCACACAATACTATTGAGCCGACATAAATGGCAGAATATCTATCTGCAAAGAGTAAAATTATTCATTGTAGCACTTTTGATGCATATGCTCTGCGTTTGGGTGCAGGCCATTAGGCCAGTCAATGGGCCTGTCAGGTCTTGATCCGACTTGATTCAAATTTTAGATCGATTAAATTTTAAATAAATTTTGCCCTTTAATCTATTAACATGTTCACACGTAAATGAGTTAAATTTGAGTCATTAACAATTTGATTTGTTTAAATTAACACATTTAGCTAATCTCATTTCTAATTCATTTAGTCGTATAATATAGCTATAAATTTCTTGAGCATACGCTTGAATAAAAAGTATGTTTTGATTGGTTAAAGAAGATTTTTGCGGATTGTGTTGCATCTGGATTCACGCTCAATTATTTAGACTGCACATGTGAAAGCTTATGTGACATCAAGTGCACGAGCGCTCGGCATCGAACATGAGGCGTACCACCCCAAACAGCAGAAGCCGAAAAGGCCGAGATGAACAATATGATCCAGAACTGACCGGCGGTTGGCGAAGTATCGGTGACCATACTGCTTTCAAGAGGTATGAGCTCTCCTGCCTATTTTGTTGAAATGACTCTACAGAGCAGATTAGGATATAAACATCTCAGTGTAACGGGAAAAGCCTCTCTCTGGCAGGACCCAAAAGATTTTTATCTCAAATCCCCTCAGCTTTCTTACTGTAATCCCAAAAAGATTGATTCTAGTGATTTTTTAAGCCTCCTGAAAGGAGTCATAGTTTTTCCGCTCAGCCGATTTTCCACAAAAAAAATCTGATTGTTTCTCGTCATAATAGTATAGCTAGCTTGGCAAGTCTCAACGTATAGAGCATTAATTTTTTATGATTTACTTTCTTGAATTCAAGTATAATAATTTGGTTTTTACTTTTATAAGAATATAAACATGTCATCTTATATTGAAGCTTAAAGAATAATTAAATATTTATCTTAATTTGTATTTTTTTATACTAGGGTGTTATATTTAAAATAAATTAACTTTTAAATATTACATATGTAATTTATAAATTTTAAATATTTATATGTAATTATACAAATTTATTATAATTCATTTCAAAATTGAGTCAAAATTTTCATCCCTTTTTTCTCCATCCAAAAGCATAATTAGATTTCATGCAAGTTAATAAATTTTAAAATAAATATATTCGAAAAAGCCATGAGATTATTAGATAATTTGTGTATTGCAAATTATACTGCACTTCAAATTACGATTGAAGTAGAATTGCCGGAAAATTTTAACTAAAAAAATAAAAGGATAATTACCTACATGTCACACAATTTAGTTTTATTTGTCTTACCCATCCATTCTTAGTTAATTACGCTATGCACACTCAAAACATTATAAAATCTTACATACACACATTTGAGTTAAAATTTAATCAAAATCTATTTGAAAAAAAATATTTTGTTAGTAAATTATTAAAATTATATTTTTAATCTTAATGGTATATATTTTTTCTTCCTCAATACCACACAAAAGCGCTGGTTTGTCCTAAAATCAATTCACATCGCGGATATCTCCTTCCTTTGCCGTCACCTAAATATTAAGGTTTTAGAATTTTTCACTCAAAATATATTTAAATATTCTTAAAATAATATGATGAACGGCTCAAATTTTTTGTAATCTAACTATAGTTAGGTTATTGAAAAATTATGATTACTCATTATAATAGAAATAAGTTAAAATATGTATATGTAAGATTTTATAATATTTTGAATGTGCATAGCATAATTAACTAAGAATGGATGGGTAAGATATAAATAAAACTAAATTGTGCGGCATGTAAGTAATTATCTCAAAAATAAAATAATTTTTCATTATTATTATTTGAACATTGAAGACCCGCAATTGATAGAGGAGATTTTCGTCTCTTGAGACCTTCTCTTTTCTCCGTCACACTAGCATTTGTGTCGAACAATCTTCAGTCTTCATTATCAAGAAATTAATTTGATAAAAATTTATTTTTGCTTAAAATTTTGCACGTAATTTTTTATTGGTCTCTATTTTTATCAAACTTTTGAAAGAGTTCACTTGATCTTTTAAAAAAAAATCGCTAACCTATTGCTCGAGCTTAGCCCTTATTCTATGCTTAACCCTAAAATAATTATTTTATTAAATAATTTAAATAATAATGATAATAATAAATTAAATTTTTATGGCGTCCACTTTATTTCATATCCTATATCATTTATTTTTTTGATAAAAACATCTCTTATATCATTCTTAGTACAATTATTATTTTTATTTCACAATCTTACGCAAATTTTAATACCGTTAATTTCATTTTTTATTATACACTCATCATGAAATAAATTTAAAATTTTCATGCCAAATAGATGTTTTATCAATTTCTATAATTTTATCCTCGACTGTTATTTTCATTTTACTGTATTTTTTAATTTTTTTTATATTCTGAATATTTTTATTTTGTTTTTGAATTATGAGATAAAAGAGGAGGAGATAAAGAACATTCCTCGCAAATGGGAGGAGATGGAGTGAGGCCTTTATGTAAAATGCCCAGCCCTCTAATGACTAACAGTCAAATTGACCATCGAATGAGTTGACTTATCCGATAATCATTTACCCCTAATGAGCAAATGAAAGTAAAATTATTTTCTTCTTTGTTTTTAAATACGACTCATCAAATAATTGAGCGAGTACTCCTCAAAACATTAATGAAATCTACGAGGAGCTTCCCATGTATGTTATCTTTCAAAATTGACTTTAATTTACAATTAGATTGACACCCCCTGCTTCTTTTGAGTTAGAAGCCAAAAATGCTTATCGCTAAAATAATTTCTCCAAAAAATTATTAAAAAAGAATAAAAAATTTGTTATCATCCAGTTCCACACATTAAACATGAAATGAATTAATGTAAGAAAAAGTATAATTCATATCAATATTCACCTCCAATAATTAGTTTAATATATTTTATATGCTTAAACTGTCTTATCTAGGCCTCGTTTGTTTGATCGTTGAAAATTAACCTAATTTAATTTTAATCAGGTATATCACATCACACATAAAATTTAATATTAAAAATTAACTTTATTTCATATTCTTTACACATTACCAAAATAATAATTACTTTATATCGCATTTTTCACATATCCTGACATAATAATTAATTTTATTTTATATTATTCGTAACTTTCAATAAAAAAAATATTTCTATTATTTAAATTTAATTTTAATTTTATTAAATTTAATTTTATAAATAAATAGACCAATATAAAACAAGGACTGGTTAAATGAATTTTTTAAATTTGTAATAATACCAATTTTAAAAATTTAAAACTAAAAAGGCATTTTTTTTTGAAGTAAAAATGGTCATTTTCAATTCTTCATATATTGCAGTGCAGCAATTACTAAAGATTTCACTCTGAAAATGCATCTTCTCATGTGGGCAATCAAATGATGAGGAAGAAAAGCTCATCATGCTGGGATTGATGCATTGAATTGAGTGAAAGCATCACCTAGCTAGCTAACAAAAGTTGGAGGTGGAGGCAATAATATAATCATAATTTATTCAATAAGATAAAAAAAAAAGATCAGTTGAAAATTTTTTTATTTATTTTTGGATAATAATAACTGAGATCTCCCATATTAAATGAACATTTCGTATTCATAAAAATCAAAAAAATATTTATGTTCAAGAGAAATTTTATATATGTCGTATATAAATATTCCTAAAAAATTTCTTTCTTAATTATAAGGGTATTTTAGTTTTTTGATGAAATTAAAAACCTATCATCTAGAACGCATGACTCATTGTTCACAACATCTACGAAACAAGACTCGAATTGATCAAATTTTTAAAATCACTGCGTACAATCCATATGTGATTTTCCAAAGATAAATTTGTCAAGTGATTCCAATTAACGACCAAAAAATGTCATGATATATAGATCATATTTTGTCAAAGTTTAAACTCATTGTTCACACAAAATCTAAATTAGAAATTAACTTTAATATATATATA
>JAEMOT010003250.1:1045-14048 GCA_019297695.1 Apostasia ramifera | reverse complement strand
TATATATATCCTACATATCTTAAAATAAAATTTAGAGAACATTTAATTTAATATTATCTTAATATTATATTATTTAGAAAATATAATGACTTGATTTGATATTTTTAGATAACTTTCTATGGGCTATTTGGTTCAATATTATGTTATATTATTCATATATTCTGATATCTAAATGTCATCTTTTGAATGATAATTATATAATATTTTATAAGATATTTACACATATCATCAAATCAAATAATTATTTTCTCTACATAATATAATATAACATTAATATAATATTAAACTAAATATTCCTTAAATAACGTAACATAACATCAAAATAACATCAAAATAACATCAAATCAAACACCTTAATTATTTAAGCTTGACTCTTCGTTTGGTTCGAGCGTTTTTTTAAACAAGAAAAAAATATTTTATTTTTTAAATTTAATGAGAGAAAAATTTATTTTAATATTAAAAAATATATAAAATGTGAAGTAATTTAAATTTTAATATTCGTATTTATATTAGATGTGAAATAAAATTAATTTTTATAGTTAATTTTTTGTGTTGGGAAAAAAATTATCTCAAATAAAATGAGACTTAAAAGTCTTTTTTAAATTGAAGTGAAATTAAAAAAAAAAAAATTTTTTTTGTTTAAACTATGTAGTGGACTTTCATAACATGTGAATTATGAGAGAAGAAGTGACTAAAAACCTCATATCTGAGTTAAGTTTGAAGTTCAATAGGTGATGTCATCAATGAGGAGCTACTGAGCTAGAAAACTAGGCTTTCTGCCAACATGTTTAAAATAATAAGGCTAACAGCTATTCTACTTCATCAACTTTCCCAAGTTCCCAGCCCCACATTTTTCTGCTCTCTCTGAATGAGCTCATTATGCCCCTTCAAAAGAAAAAAAGAAACAGATGAATCTGATGAGAATGCCCACCACTTCCCAATGAAGCCATGAGCCATCCATCCCTCCCTTTCCCCATTCCCTCTTCCTCCCTCTCCTTCTCTCCAGCTCTCTCTTCTCAAAGCATGCATGAGGTCACAAGCAGATGAAAGACATGAATGCCAAGTCCCTTTCAACAGGACAGAGAGCTCCAGTAGTGTGATCCATGGGAATAAAACCAAATGAGGCCTGTCCTTTCATCTGCTATATGGACCATCCCATTCTATCTCTGCAAGAAATGGAGCAGAGGGGGGAGAGAGAAAACAGAGCCCATATCTTCAGGGCATCAGCTGAAGCGTGATCATTGCCTCTCAATGCCCATATGCCTCGCCATTCTTTGGATCCTCGTGCATGAAAAGATTCCCACCACTTGTTAAAGTTTGAGCTTCTAAGCTCAAAAAAAACGGAAAGTGATTGTTGGAGTTAAAAGACTCAAATAATATACAACTCCAATGTAAATTATAACCTAAAATTTATATGCGAATGTTGATTATCGAGCGCCAAAGGGCAAAAAAAGAGATGGGGGAGGAAGCAAGGAGGAGAATATTGATTAACTGTAGATATTATCCTATAGATATGTCACTTATAGGGAGAAAAGAATAAGGCTCATTAAGAAATAGTGTGTAATAAAGAGTAACTAGAAAATGCTTTAAGGTGATCTCCACGGCCCAATGGACGATGGAGGCATTGCTTGTCCTAAGAATACGAAATTGAAACATGAGGGCATTGAATTTATCCGAGGGCTCTAAGATTCACGTGACTAAAAGTAAAAGTAGAGTGATGCAGGATGAAAAAAAATAAAAGATATTCAGTAAAATTAATTAGCAAATTATTTTTAATTAAGCACAAAATATTTTTTAAATAAATTATATGATAAATAAGATTTTAAATCTCGTAAATTAAAAATATTTTAAAATTAAAATTAAACTGGATCGTTTGATAAATAAGAATTTATCAAATTAGATTAGGGCGTCAATTTAAATTCAATAAATCAGATCCGAGATTCAGGAATTTAGAATAGATGTCTCACACTTAAATCAAATAATAATTGTCACTCAAATAAATATCAGATCACACAATTAGAGCTAAATAAATAATCAAAGTCAAGCAAATAATTCGTATTGAAATCAAATAATTAGATTAATTGGATTTAGGAAAAAATTTATACCTTAACTAAAAATATTTAAATAGTAGATGATAAGTTCAAAAAGTCGCGATGTGGGTGAGGCTAGGGGTGGCAATATATGACTCGACCCGTGAACCCGACCCGAACCCAACTCGCAAATTTCGGGTATGGGTCACAAATTTTTACCCATTTATTAAACGGGTCGGGTTTAGGTTGGGCATAATTGGGTCGGGTAGGGTTCGGGTTGGGCCATTATTAAAAATACCCTATAAACGGGTCAGGTCGACCCGCCAACCCGACCCATTTATTAATCAGGTTCGGTTCGGGTCATGAATTTTGACCCATTTAATAAATGGGTCGGGTTCGGGTTGAAGCTATTTGGGTTGGGTCGGATTCAGGTTCGACCTGAACCCGACCCGCCAACCCATTTTGCCACCCCTAGGTGAGGCAAGCGGCTCAAGTCGGCGTGCTCGAGTGACACGTTTCTCGGGTGAAATAGCAAGCCGAGCGGCAAAGAAAATAGCGAGTTGCTTTGCGCTGGTGGGCAACGTAGCGAGCAGCGAAGGTGGACATGTGTCAAGGGCGAGGAACGAGGAGGCAGCGGAAGAGCTTCAAAGATAAGTGAGTGTGCAAAGTATTGGGGGTGCTCAGAGATAATCCAAAGAGAAAGAGAGAGCAATGGGTAGAGGATTTTTTTTTTGGAAAGTTGATAACTAAGCTAATTTGAGGATTTTCACCAAAGACTAATCCTACCATTTTCTTCACCAGAATATCGACCCCTTAACTCAGATCTAGACTTTGAGAAAACTCAAACATAATTTCATTCATCAAATACTACTTTTATTACAATATAGAGAGATCACATGAAAAAATTTGAAAATACAATATTAAATATAAAAAATAAAATACCAAATAAATAAAAGCAAATATAAAACTAATTCTATTACAATAAAATAAAATCAGTTCCAAATATGACGAGTCTTCAAATCTTCTAAATATAGGGTTGTTATCGGACCGATTTCGAGCCAGTCGAAGTCAAGTCGAAATTGAAAATTTCGAGTTCGGCTCGGCTTGAAATCGGTCCGAAATCGAAATGGGATATGATTCGAGCCGGCTCGGCTCGAAATGACTCGATTTCTAGCCGGCTCGAATCATGATTCGAATCGGCTCATAATTATAAAAATAAAAATAAAAATATTATGTGTTCAAGAGGATTTAATCTTTAGATTTTGAGTAAAATAAACCTTAAATCTTCTCCACTCTACCACTAAACCACTAACTAAATTATATATTATAACATTTTATTTATATATATATTTATATTATACATCAGTATTATTTATGCTATACATATAATTTAGAGCCAAATCGAATCATATTTCGAGTTAACTAGGGCCATCTCGAGATTGAATACATCAAACTACCTTGACTCTTGTAGTGAGCTAATTTACTGTATTGAATCTACTTAATGTTGCTACTATTTACTATAAAATATAATTGTCAAATACTTACTCCAATGTCACAAAATAATGTTACATTGCTAATAAAAATATTTGGTAATTAAACTGAGCTATGACATTGAAAATGAGTTAAATATTGAATAATATAGAAAATATAAACGTGAGAGTACTTGAAGGCATTGCTAATCCTTGACTTGAGCAAGTGATATTGTGATACTGTATATAGAAGTTTCCCCATTTTATCCGCTAATGGGCCTCTAAAGGTTTTCCCATTGCACTTGTTGATGGGAATAGTTTCTCGAGTTACCACAAATTGATACTGATATTAATACCGAGGTTTCTTCATTGCACCTTCTAATGAGAGTATTTGCCAATTATTGATACTTGAGTATTTGCCAATTTTTATTTATTGCACATCAGTATAATCCATGACTTAATTATTGTACTAAAAGCATGTTATAATGTTGTTTATTTTCATATGAGTTGGTTAAAAAATTCTAAGTCATAGAACTCATCACCTAAAATATAATTTTGAAGAGTTTTTAAAGTAATCTAAAGTGTTGTTATGCTCTATGTGATATGAAGCTGATCTAATGCTCGAAGCGCCCAAGCTTTAAGGGTGACCTTCACCCTCTTCTCACAATCAATGTCAACCCTAGATGAACTAAGGTGACTTGATATTTGTGATATTTTATTTTTCTTTTGTTTCTCCCTTATATTTTCTTTTATATTTTTAGAGACACTGTGTGTGCGTGAATTTTAATGAACGGCTCTTCGTAAGCATAGCCTTTCAAGTGAAAAAAAATTTTAGGGAGCAAACCTAGAAGAGGAAGGTGTGGTGTAGCAGTGCAAAAGAGTTTCTCTGATAGTCTAATATGAAAGAAGTTTTCTTAGTAAAACATTTCAAGAGACCCCTTAGTGAGATGATGGAGTGGATGTAGGCATTGGATATGCTGAACCATGTTTTCTCTTGGTATTATTAATAATTTCTCAAGTTAATGTAAATTATTGTTAATTTCTATCAAGCATCTATTCATTCCCCCCTAAACGTGTCCATTGATCTTACAATTGATATCAAAGCCTGAATCTACCACACAGAGCTTAACATCTTTAAAGAAGATGGTGTTTAGGGAAATTGAAGGACAATCAATCCACCTACCATCACTCTTCATAGCTTTGACTTCTATTGGAAGATGTGAATGATGACATTCATCCAAATAAACTTCGGCATGATAATAGCTTCGAGAAGGGATATGCACCTCCTCGAGACAAGAAAAACGAGTTATACAATGAGAGTTAGTCCAAAACTGATAGGAAAAGAGTGAATGGCACTCATTGTCTTATTGCTTTATAGTTGCTCTAAAAAAGGAGGAGGTAGTTAAGCTTGGTTCATTCTCATCATATAAGGAGATGCTGAAGAAGCTCATAGAACTATATGAAAGCATATTGACAAGAACCAGTTTGACAACTTTAAGATGAAAGACAGAGAGACTGTGGCCCAAATTCATGCCCTATTTAAGGGGGACATCATAGACTTATTGGTCATGGTGAGGTATTAGAGAATATGGATTCATTTTCTATGACATCTACCTTGATAAAAAATATTATATGTTCCATCAAATTGTTACGTAATTTGTATTTTTTAACATGATTCATGTATGAGTTTACTTGTACTTTAAGTATTATTTTGACTAAAGGGAAGAGGATCATGTCAAAGGGGAGAATTAATTTTTAATTGAGAAGGAGCTACATTTTTTATGTTCTTTATATAACATTGTTATTATTATAACTTAAATAAATTATCAAACATAAAAAAGGAGAGATTGTTAGTTCCTCATTTGTGCATTGTACTAATCAAGAATTTTGATGTTTGAACAGCTAGTTTAAATTAGTGTTACTAATGAATCTCAAAAATAGTTTTGGGAGCTTATTTGTTTGGAAAGAATGATAGAATACTTGAAGATTCATTGATATGTATCAAAGATGAAAATACTTGAGGATGTAGGATAGTGGAATGTTCATCTCGAGTATTGAAGGTAGAAGAGTTGATGAATTAGAGTAATCAAGTTACAAGAGCAAGTAAACAAACAACCTGAAGACCAAGAACTTAAAACATCTTTTGAGGTTTTTTTGAGTAGACTTATTGCAAGATTGATCATATTGAATGTGTATAAGTGACAAATGGAGCTATAAGCATTACGGACACTCTTTTAGAGTGAATAGATTAAGTTGAGTCACAAGAAATGAACTCAAATCAAGTTAAAATTGAAAACAATTGTTTTGTACTGTTAGTCAACCAAGCTAGTCGAACAAGAGATGTTGTAGATCAATTTGGTTGACCTATAATAGAAACTGGGAGCTGGTTCTAGTATGTGAAGCTGGTTGACCAAGGACCATCCATTGGGCCTAGATTGGAGTTTTTTCAAAGCTTGATCGAACAGCTTGGTCAACTTGCATATCGATTTTCAACCAACTGTTGGAGGAGCCTTTTGGAGACCTTTTTATTAATTCTAATGGGATTTTGTTTAAACCTCTATAAATTAGTTGTGTACCTAGCGATAGGTGAGCCCCAAAAATATTGAGAGATCAATTTGAAAGAGTTTTCTAAGTGATCCGAAATGTTCTTATGCTCTAAGTGATGCAAAGGTGATCTAGAGCTACAAGTGTTCAAGCTTCAAGGGTGACCTTCAACTTATTCTCACAATCAAGATCAATTTCCGGTGAATTGAGGTGACTTGGTATTTGTGATATTTTGTGGTTCTTCTTTTCCTCCCTTGTATTTTCTTTTGCACTTTTGGAGAGAGAGAGAGAGAGAGAGAGAGAGAATGACTCTCGGTGAGTGGCTTTTGGTGAGCGTAGTCTTAAGAGTAAAGAAAGACTCAAGGGACCTAATGTCAAAATGTATAGTGTAGTGGTGTAAAAGGGTTTCTCCAATCCCTATCTCTTAAGTAGAATTTTTCTTAGTGAAAAATTACAGGCAGTCTATTAGTGAGACGACAGAGTGGATGTAGGCACTAAGTGTACTGAATCATGCTATATCATCGTGCGTTTTTTTGGTATGCCATTCTATGATGCTTATCTCATATTGCTTCTGCTTGTTTTCTCTCATTGTATTACTAATAATTTCTTAAGTTTGTGTTAATTTTTTTTTAATTTCAACTAAGCATAAATTCACCTCCCCTCTAGATGCATCCATCAATCCTATAAATGCTTGGGTTGAGGTTGGCTTTGTTAAAGATCTGTGGCTGCTTAACATCCTCTTTAAATATTGTGCTTACTAGCTTGCAGGTCTTGCTGAACAAATGATTTGTTTGACAAGCCTTCTTCGTCTAGACCTCTTCGCTTTGACAGATGACAATCCCAAAGACTTTTTCAAGGTTGACACCTTGTTTGACGAGGCTTTCTTCGATAAGCCTCTTCGACCACCTGCACATCCTCAAAAGGAGGGAACAAAGTTTCAAACAAAGTTTCAAAAAATCAAGGGACCCAAAACAATGTTATTTAGAAGTCTAAATATCTACCAATTATTGTTTGTTAGGTTGAAAGTTAATGTACTATGATTACTGCAATAATTTTAGATATCAAGGACACAAAAAACAATGTCCTTAAAGTAACTATATGTATTTGCTTTACGAACTCGTCAAGAGGGTAGATTGGAAAATCAGTCATACGAAGGCATGGTGGTGACGACACTGAGATGACATCTTTAACTGACAATTTTATTTGTAATGTTATTAAATATGCCTCAAATCAAACAATTAATTCCTTCTAATTATATGACATCACGATGATACTGAACCAAATACTCTCTTAATAAGATAATTAAAGCCAATGCTAATGTATATCAGCAGCACTGAAGCTCACCCCACATGAATCACAGCCAGCTCCAACGTGAATTTTTGATAATTGTTCATCCGGAAAAAGATGACCTTCCTTGAAAATAAAGGTTAATTTTCTCTCCAGTTTGTGAATTTTGTCCCCTGAGCTACCTGGAACAAATGAGATTTTCGTGTTAGGCTGTTGGCCAAAACAACACTAATTCCTCTTGGGTCTTACTAAGATTCTAGTACTTTTAAAAAAACAACAGCTTCACTAAGGTTGCAAATGACAATATTCAATTGCTGATGGAGTTTCTGCTCCACATAGTCCACAATCAGCTTTAAGAATGTCATTGGCTCGAAACTCCAGAGAATTAAATTTCACAAAACTCCAGAGAATGTAGAGTAAAGGATGTGCAGAACTGCTAAATCTTAGATTTGATTGTGAGATTGCATATTACTGATCAACTAGTTAAAATTAAGCTCCAAACGTAGCGTGTAGCTCTGGGCAAGGGATTAAAAGCTACTTGTGGAAGTACATCTTTGGAGGTTTTCAAGTTTTTAATATAGCTCATGCAAAGTTCTAGACAAAGCAAGCAGTTTCGATCAGAGTAAATCATTGTGTCAGATAGACTACTTTTACCAGAATATATCAGTTTACCAAAATTTTCAAATATAATACTATTTTTGTCTCCTTCATATAATTAACAAAAACCACTAAGCAAGCTGCAACAAAGTCTAGAATTGGAGTAGGTTGCATAGATTTCCAAATGGAGAGCAATTTAAGACACAGAAACATGAGCATATATAACTTGTAACATGGAAAGCATTGTAGATAGTTACAAGGTCACTTAGGGTCGTATAAATGCAGCAAAATAAAAGCAACTTACAAGCCAAGAATATGTAGAGATACAAATCCATGTGTAACAAGACAGTTAAATCCAAGTAAAATGGATGGCTTGTCATTATATGTATAAAAACTTAATGGGAGATGCTTCACCAGAATCACACTTCACTTTTTCAAGATGTTGCACTCCCTCCCTCCGCATAGCATATTCATTTGGAAACTGGTATTCCAAGAAATGAACCAAAATCGAAGCAAACATTTGGAAATTTTCCAGGATGCAGGCTTTGACAAACATGACATTTAAGAATCACATAGGCTTTACTGTCCAAACAAGATTTGCAGAACACTGTAGAACAAGTGAACAACACAAGAATCAACCAAATCTTTTCAATTCAGTCAAACAAGTATTTATGTTGAAGAAGTCGTGCTAATTTCAATGCTCACCATGACCACAATTAAGAAAAGTTTGCTGAAATAACAATTCCCTGCACAATGGACCCAGAACATCATCAATAGAAACATGCTTCAAAATCTCATCCATTGATCCTTTTCGTTGTAAGCACAAGTCTTTTGAAGAATTGTTCCTGCTGTCTTGATGATGCTCATAAGAATCCCTCGCGTCTGTTAGAGCACCAGAGTTATCTTCATGTAAACCAACAAGGCAGAAAAAGCATAAATAAGATTGGGGGGAAAAGATGAAGATAAATAGCAGAAAGACAAATGAACAAACAAGGGGAACTTCTTGCATTCCAAGTGAAATTTGATAAGTGTCTTTCGCCTTCAGTGGAGTTTATTCATATTTACATGTAACAAAGAACGTTTGCAGAAAACTGTCTTCAAATGTTGTTAACCTAAACTTCTTTTATTTCTAGAAGATAAGCAAAATCAGATTTCCAGTTACATAATGCCATTGCAGAACATAATGCCACTGTAGAACCTGCCTTAGTTAAATAAGAGGGCAGTGGGAGAGAGAAAGAGAAAATAGTTCTTCTTCTTTTTCCTCTTCCCTTCCTCCTCCTCCTTTTTCTTCTTCTTTCCCTCCTCCTCCTCCTCCTTCCTGCGTTCAGGCGCAGAGTACAGCGGGCGAGAGGCTGGACGGCGGTGCCGAAGAGAGACAAAAATGCAGCCCCCTTTTCATGCTTATCCATAATCCAATAATGGTAAAATTGCATTTTAATCTCAATTTTTCTACCTCCTTATACATAGATCTACAAATCTTTACACTTACATTCAAATTTCTTCATTTTAAACTCAACTCAGTTTTAATAAATTTTGAATCACATTTTAACCTGTCAAAAATTATAAAAATAATTTATTTATATACTTAAACTAATATTTTCAATAATATCTTTTTTTTTAGGTTATCACATAGAATATAAGTCTATTAGCTTCACACATCACTGAAGATAATATTTAATTTAAAAAAATAATAAAAAATTGAAAAGAAAGTATTAGCAAGTCAATGAATAAAACTTGGTGGTACTAATCTAGTTCTAATGAAGTTCATTGCAAGAAATAGCAAATAATTTACTTTTGTGTTCTCAATCAAAAAAATTTCATTATTTCAATTATAGTTTTCCTTTCAAAATGTCCCATGCTAAAATGGCTCACATTTTCAACTATAAATAATCTAGTAAGGTATTTTCTTTCAACGCACATTTTATATAAAAGAGAACACACGTAACATCTAATATGTAGTGTTATAGTCCACAATCAACCCTTTTTTCATTATTGCTCGATTTGTATGTTAAGATTTTTTTCGTAAAACTTGCTAGTTAGCCACAGTCTTGGCAATCCTCCCCATTTCAATACTCAACACACAGTAGCAAAGCCTAACTACTAGTCATGAGCATTTTAATCTCCTTTAATGCAAACTCACTCAGCTCAAAAACACAGAATGAGAAATTAAAAACTACTATTATTTTAATCAAATAACCGAGCTTTAATTCTATCTCGTAATTTCTCTTCGAACATCCAAAATTGTTATCAACATCCAAATTGTGCGAATCACTGAAACACAAATTTATGCATCAGTAATCCCTAATTCAGTAATCCCCAATGTAGTAACCATAGCTCCTTCCTAGCTTGAAAATGAACTGAAATTTGTTGAACTAAATATGCAAGTGAAAAAAAATGTTGGAACTCAAAGGTGAAAGACGTTAGGTCTCAAAGAATATGCTATTGTGCACTTACAGGCATGTGTTAATTTTTTAAAATTAAATTTAAATAAATTTTTTAATTAAAATTTATAAATAATATGAAATAAAATTAAATATTTTATATTAAAATATGTGAAAAATTTAATATAAGTTAATTATTATTTTGATATATTTATAAAATATAAAATAAAATTAATTTTTTATTTTAAATTATATATAATATGAAATATAATTAATTATTAATATTAAATTTTATGTGTAATATGATATATTTAGTTAAAATTAGTTGGATAAATTTTAAATTGGTTAAATATATAATTCCATAGTAGTTAAAAATCTATATAGATTATAAAATCTTTAGATCAGGACAAATTTATAATTTTCTCTGAAAAATATAAAAACTAATTAATCATTCATTATTTTTTTTATCAAGAATTATTCATTAGTTGAATGAGAGAGACTTTCCTCAATTGTTTAGAGGGCAGATTTGAATTATAGAATTAATTATCAAAAAATAAACTTTTTGTAGGATGAAAAAAGGTTCTTCAAAAAGTTTTGTTGTGGTAAAATATTATTTTAATATTAACATTTAGTTAAAATTAAATACTTTATAATTCCATAAATAATATCAAATTTTAAATTTAATTAAAAAATTAATGTGACATTAATGATGCCAAAATAGACAAATGAATAATGTTATTTATTTAATAATAATTTCATATGAGAAATTTTAATTAATATAAATGTTTAGGGCCATTTATGTTAATTAAATGTATGTCAAAGAATGTGTAGCTTTACAATTATGTAAATTTTATTAATATATGTCAAATAAAATTAATTTCTATAAAATAACATTTTAATTATGTTAAAAGTTATATTAAATATTAGATAAATATTTAAAAATTATAATTTGAATTTGGTGGTTGAATTAAAAGAGATCTTCTGTGATGCTCATTGTTTGAGCCGAAAAATAATGGTGAGAGAAACACAATAATGAATTGTCCCACATTGAAAAGGTGGGGACATTCGAGTTGGAATAGTACGAAAATGGGCGACTTCTTAGGTAGTGCTTAAATCACATAATTTTCTATAATTAAAGCAGATAATACCTCTATACTTAGATCACGAGATGTTACACCCTCATGAGTCATAACGAGTTTTTGTGATATTACTTTTTATTTGGGAAAAAAATAATTTGGATGCCGTGGGTTTATAAATTTGTTAGCAAACCAACCAATTTAAACGTGTTGATAAGTTGTAAAGTAAAATAACTTCCCAATATAATCAAATTATGATAATTGCTGGTGTGGCTGAGGCTACTAGCTAAAATTTTAGTTTAGAATTTTAGTTAGAATTGGAATACGTGGCATTCCTTTAGAGACATTTTTTCTGTATCTTCACTCTTTATAATAGTAGATTTATGATATTAATTGTTTATTTATCATAATTTATTGTATAAAAATTGAAGTTTTGAAGTGGGTGTCAATCTTTTTTATTTTTGTGGATTTTACCTTTTTTTTATTTTTAAATTTAAATTAAGGTATACCTTATTATATTTAAGTAAATGAAATTTCATAAAATAAAGATAAAAAAGTGATTTTTTTTTTGAATAAAAAAATAAAATTGGTTGAAAATGCAAGGGACATATTAATGTAATTTATTTTAGAATTATTCGGGTTGACCGTCCTTCATTGTAACCAACATGGGAAAAGGTCAAACTGACGCACCGCAGAAGCCCGGTTCCACCAAAAGCTTTGAAGTCAGAGTGGCACGTGGCAGCATCCCCGCTGCTCTCTGCCAAAAAACTTTGTCTGTGGTTATAAAATAATTAAAAAATAAAAGCAGATGGCCCATCGGTTTTCTCTTTAAATACGCGCCGATCGAACAAGCCATACACAGAACAATTACAACCCACGTAGCAGCAGAACTGTTAAAAGTGATGCAAAATATTAAGAAGCAGTTAAGCTTTTTATGTTAATTTTTTAAATATTTTGTTTTTCTGTTTTTTCATTGGTGTTAAGCACGTACTCCTATTTAGTAGGTGAAGGAGTAGTGGCTTTGCAGTTAGTTATTTTTGGGTTTATATACATGCTGTAATTTTCTGATGTTTATGTGAACCTTTTATGTGATTGTGAAGAAATCTCTTGTTCTGTTTTTCTTGTGTCTTTTGTCTCTCTGTTTTGCTGAAAATTCAGATAAGGCAGCAGCCTATTGCAACAAAAAAAATAGAAGAAAAGCCAATATTCTTGGTATCAGAGCCAGGTTCGTGTGCTCGTGGTGTAGAAAAAGGATTGCAGGAAGATATCTAAAGCAGTAAATTTTGTAAGCTTGTAAGCTGTTGCAAATTTTTTTTTGAAAGGTTCACTTTTGCCTTTTATCTGTTTGAAGAAATTGCTCTTAGAAGTTTATTATGGCTGCATTGAATGGTAATCTATTAAATGTTTCACAATCGTTGGTTCTAATTTTTAATGGTGAATGCTTTGAGTTTTGGAAGATTAAGATGAGAACATTCTTTCAATCTCAAGATTTATGGGAACTTGTTAGCAATGGTTATGTAGAGCCAATTGATGGGGAGGTTCACCTAACTACTCAACAGAGAGTTGAATTAAAAGAGACACGGAAGAAAGACTCAAAAGCACTATCTATTTTACAACAA
>JAEMOT010003246.1:6103-27057 GCA_019297695.1 Apostasia ramifera | reverse complement strand
CTTAATTTGCATCTCATGGATGTCATAAGCATGGAAATGAATAGGTTTAAGATGCAAATAATGAGCAAATTTTAATATTTGGAGGTGTGTATAATGTGAAATAAAGTTGATTTTAAGGTTAGAATTTGTGTTGGATGTAAAATAAAGTTTATTTTTAAGGTTGAAATTTGTGTTGAAATTGAAATAAAGATATTAAAAATTATAATAAATTAAAAATATTATTATTATAATTTTTTACTTAATTTTGGGCATTTGTCAAACAAGGCCTTTGTCAAACAAGGCCTTTGTTAGCTTTCTGTAATTAAAAATATAAAATTTTAATTTTTTTTTTATAATCAATTTGAACCCTTTACACCCTTTATTCTCATAATTCCAAAAACCTCAAGGTCTCAGATGTCATTTACCCTTTTAAATTCTCTTTCAGCTGAAAGCTATTTTCCCATCAGGTTTTAAACCTTTTTTTTATTGAAATCAGATAATATTTTTAATTATAGCAACAATTACAGCCCTAATCCCATTATTTAATGATAAATTAATCAATTATAATTTAAAAATTTAAATTTAATTATTATTTAGTGAATTAAAATTTAATTTATTAGATGATTCAAAGTGAATTAAAAATTTAAAGATTAATTTATTATCTAATTATTGAGAATGTGTACGAAGACCGGTTATGAATTCATTATTCAAATTCGATAAAAACGACTGAGTTTTTAAATTTTGTTTGTGGATAATTATCTCGAAAGGATGTTATGCGCATATTAATATTGAGATCGAATGGATCAAATTTCACAAATTTTAGAGAATTTATTATGTTTGATGGACATTGGCCAGCAAAGAATATTGAAAATTTCTGCAGAGCCAAAAAAATAAATTTCAAAAACTGCCATAAAGCTTTTGGCTTTTGTGCTGACATTTTTTTTCTTTGGGATGATTTTTGAGCTGTATAACTATAATATAATACACGTATATAAATAATTTATTTGTCATTTTATAATGTGATTTTATTATTGAGTATATAGTTGACATGTTACTACCATTTTAAGATGAAAAATTACACAAAAATCATGCAATGTAAATAGTATGACTAATTTTTTAGCCCACTATACTATGACGGACAATTTTTATTGAGAGAGGGAACCCTTTCATTGATTTTTGCAATATCTTTAATAAAAATATTGGTTAATATTTGTACTATTTATAATTTTATTTTAGTGTAATATTGAGGTAATATTATTATTAAAATAATTAATATTTAAAAATTAAAAATAAAATAACTTTGACCCATATATATATATATATGTATATATATATATATATATGGGGAGTGAAAAGTATTTTCATAACAAAAATTTACTTAGGAAGGCAAAACAAATGCTGGAGACTTGAATGTCAATTATCTCAAAAAAATAATATAAATTTTTTAAAATAATTATATTTAATTAACTAATTAATAAATTACTAAAATTGAAAATAAATTAATAAAAGAAACGAGTTTGTAACGGCTGCGGGCATCGTTAAGATCAATAGGTGTTGCTTGTGCTATGAGCGACTTTTGCTAAACAAAAGTCGCCCCTACTACGATTGACTACTGCTAAGCAGAAGTCAGTCGTAGTACGAGTGAGTTCAGATTTTAATTATTTTTTATTAAAATTTATTTGATTATATGAAAGATATAATTTCAGTTTTTCAATTTTAAAATAAGATTTGCTAATTTATAAAAAAATTAGAAAATAAATCATTCAAAGTTTGCCATCCTATTTTTGTTTTCCAAACTTATGATAATTATAAAATCTATTTTTTCATGAACTAGAAGAGCATGCACTTCATCTAAAACATTCGAAATTAATATTTTTCTTGAAAGAACACTTTATTTATAAGATTAGTGATATTTTTAGATAATTTATTTTCTAAATTTTTTTATTAATTGGCAAATTCAGAGTAATAAGTTCATAAATATCAAAAATAAAAAAAATATCACAATTAATTCGTGACACGGGCGTCAATCGTAAGGGTCCCGGCACACCATTACAAATATGATCTTTTTATTAATTTATTTTTACTTAGATTTAATTAATTAATTATACTTATTTTATAAAAATTATAAATAATAATAATAATAATGAGGGCCGGCAAATTTGTCCTTACTTCAAATTTAATCTGACTCGCTGGTCTGACCCAGCGAGTCAGCCGCCTATAACTCCCCAATCCCTCCTCCCAGCATTCTCCCACAATTGAACGGCCATCTTCAGTTCTCATCACCACCATGGCTCAAGGAAGTGGCAAAGTAGTGCGAGCCATGGCCATCTGCCTGCCGGCTCTGCTCCTCCTTCTCCTCCTCAACAGCGATGTTGCCGAGTCACGTTTCCGATTGGAGGGACCCCTCAGCTGTCAACAATTGGGCTGCCAATAAGATCTTCTACTCTGGCAATGAGTTCTGTGCATTCACTATCTTTCTTTAATATATCTACATTAGCTACAGACATAACAAGAATATTAGAGTCGACTTTTCTCTAACTCAATGCTCGACTCAGAGTTACAGTTTACTAATCATGCCGATAGGTCCTTACTGTTTACTCATTATAATTATAATTCTGTTCATATTTTTTAAAAACTTTAATTTCAACCTTTATTATATTTTTTTAAAATCAAATACTTTATCATATTCCTAGAATTTTAAACAGAAATTTTAAAAAAAATAAAATAGTAATATCGTAATAGTCTCTTATAATTTTATTAGAGACCTAAGTAAATTTTAAAAAACAAGAACCAAATATAATTATATATAATCTTATAAATATCTATTTGTAATTTATCTTTCTATTTTTTGGCCAACCATTTAAGCATGTAATTTTATACATATTTTTTATTTGGTTTATTAGTTTTCCAGTTTACACCTGGGCAACAGAATGTGGTAGAGGTAAACAGAAAAGGCTACCGCACGTGCGAGTATAATCTGAATGCCCGCACGTTCATGGAAGGTTCCATTGCTTTCATACTGACAGTTGCAAGAAATTACTACTTCATCAGCTCCGTAAACAATGGCTGTGAGAATGGCTTGAAACTCCGGATTAAAATTTCACAACCTAAAAATTAATATAAATATATATGTATATATATATATATATGCGCGCATGGAGAAAATATATAAATGTACTCGATGAAGTGTGTGGTTCAAGAATAAGGACATTAATTAGCCTGAGGAGTGAAATTATATTGTTGTGGTTTTTTAAAATTCAAGAATCTGCATGTAGTAATGTTTGTATTGTGTTGCGTGACGTAAATTGTTATTAATTTATATATGGTATTGGTGCGAGTTAAATTTTGAGGAGGAATAAGATTCAAATTTTCACTTTATATTCTGATTTTTTTTTTGACGAAAAAAACAATATAGATGAAGTGTATGTATCCATATTAAATATATAATGCGATGCAGTTTTTTTGGGATGAAGACACTTTAGGAACGTCAATGCAAATATTCTAAGGTTTATAATATAAAATTTTAAATTCTTAAAATTCAAAAAAAAATTAACCCCGTTATCTTTCTTCGTTCTAAAACATTTTAAATTGGAAGTTTAAATATATTAAAATTTTCAGATAAAATTTATAAAAAAATTTTTAATTTTAAATTTTATCTCAATTCTTCCCACCGAGAGGAAGAGAGGGAGGGAGATGGGGAGAGTTCGAGTGAGCAAGTAAAAAATTCAGGCAAAAAATGATCATTTTATTGGATTTTAATGGGTCGATGACTATAAGGATTAAAATTTAATGCCAAACCCTACTTAAACAACTTATTTTTTTTTTTAAATTTAAAGTTGAGATTATTTTATATTTTTTCTATAACTTTAAAAGCCTCGATGCAATTTAATCAATAAATTAATAAGATTGTGAAGTATATATTGTTGTAAATTTTAAATTTGACATTTGGAATAGTATAAATGTTATCCAGATATTGTAATATCACGTAAGCTCATGATTTTGAAAATTTTTCATTTGCATTTCAAAATTAATGATTAAATAATCATTCTTGATTCTTTTAGTAAAAAGTAAATAGAATAAGTATAAAATTACTTAATTACTTATGTTAATATTTTCAAGACTCGAGAATTCAAGTAAAAATTTTTTAAAGATTATAAATCTATACGATATTATCTTTTAATCTCACAGATTTATATGATATGCTGTATTCGAGAGACCATTTACACGCATTTTTGTGCTCAAGTTAGATTTAGGTAACAAAAGTTATGGGAAAGAAGAATTTTGGAAAATTTTACATATTTTAATTATTTTAAATGATGCATTTTTGTTAAAAAAACAAATCACATTAGTTTGATGTAGTGCAGATGAGCTGTACAAGTTCTGTATAATATGTTAAGCAAAGTAGAGTTTTCATTGTAATTTAAAAAAAAAATCATAAATTTAGAGGTGCATGGTTCAATATCACTTAACATTATATCATATTATTTTTAAAAAATTTATTATTTAATTTGATAATATATGTAAATAATTTTATAAAAAATATATAAATTATCATTCAAAAAATAACAATTAATTAGATAACATAATATAACTTTAAAGATAATAACAAATGAAATGCCTCTTTAATATTTGATTGTATGTGCATCATTTATTATATCTTTTACTATTATTATCTTGAACATAAAATTTTATCTCATAAAACAAATAATAACTAAAGGTACGCAAATTTAATCCTATTCTAACCCCCTGTTTAGTTGAGGGTTATTTTCATAATATATAGTAGTCATTGCTAAAATGACTTCTAATTATTTAATTAAAAAAATTTATTCTCAATACATAAATTTTAATATAAAAAAATTATTTTATATTACATTCTACATAATTTTTAATATATTTTATTAAATTTTTTATTATTTTTTTAATAAAATGATTGAAGGTCATTTTGGTCATAATTTAATTTCCAACCAAACAAGGCCGTTAATGATGTTTCAATTTTTCATAAAAAAAAGAATCTTACAATTTGCACTATTATTATGCAGTTCACAGGCTATATCTTCATAATTATGATCGATACGTATTTAAATTTCTAATAATGAGATAATAGAATGAATAAATTTAATATATTGTATATTTGTTATTAATTTTGATAAATAATATTATTTTATGAATTATTTTAAAAAATAATGATTTATTTAGTTAGATCAATTCAATAGTTGATCGATCGGTCTGATTATGAACCGGATAATAGGTTAATTTTTAATTCGGTACAATTTTTATTCAAGGAAGAGAGATAAAGATCTGCATCATTGCTATAAAATAATTGCTAAAATGAAATATAAATTTTGTATGGTTTTTGAAAATATCATAAAAGAATAACATAAAATAAAGTAATAATAATTTGTTCTAAGTCATCAATTTAAGAACCTGGTCTAAAATATAAACGCTGCCAAGAGTTTTACATGTACCATTAACTAGCAAAATTATTTTTGTGCTTAATGATAATTTCAAATTTCAAATGAAGAACTGATCATTTTAAATGAGTTAATTAGTAGAAAAATCAAGTAAACTAAGTCAAAATAGGGACATATATAATTTGTAGTAGGTATAAGAATGTGCAACAAGGCTGTTATCGGACCAATTTAGAGGGCTATGATAAGAACAAGCTCATCATTATTTAATAATATTTATTTTATTAATAAATAATATATAGTAATATCTTTAAAAGAATATTATATCGAGTCTTATAATTAATAAATATATTCATGAACTTTAAATGAACAATTCACAAATGTTACCTAGCCGAACGACAGTATGTTCAAACTCGTTTATTTATCAAATCGATAATTTAAAATTATGTTTAAGCTTGTTTATTAATATTAATGAACTAAATATGAATGAGTACTTGTTAAGTTGAATATCAAGCTGTTCATCAAATACTTGATTCATTTACTATACTAAATATTGCTCTTGAACTCTCTTTGATAATTGAATACCTATATATTAACATCTGTACTTTGCTATGATTTTAGTATATATGACAGTAAATTTTGGATCTTATTTATAAAATGATTCAAACAGATAAATTTGTAAAAAATTGAAAATGAGTACAATAAAATTTGAGTTAATTGCAATTAAGTCTCCTAGTTAATTTAAGCAAATTTCTAAATTAATTAACTTAATTCTGTAGTTTGAGTCAATATATAAATAGGTCATTTTATGTTAATTAAGTACCTAATAAAAAAATATTTTATTTAATTAATAGATCAATTTGAATATTATTTTTATTTAAAATATTTATTAAGTTTTTAAATTAGTTAAATTAGTCTAACATTTAAAAAAATATTATCTATTAAGTTCTTTTATTAATATCAAATAACTTGTTTGCAATTATCATAAATTAGAAAAACTATTTGATTAATTTAGAAATTAGAGAAATCTAAATAAATGTAAGACTAAACTAAAGTAACTTAATTAAATTACATTTAAATGTTAATTTTGAATTAGATATCTACGTATCCCCTAACTGTAATGAAACTGTAATGAAGAGAGATGAATTTAGATTAATTTTCAAATTTTAATATAAATAATGACATTAAAATCAAAATATTTAAGAATATTTACATAAAAAAATATCTTAATTATGAAGAATTATATATTTCATTATCAAAAATGAAATATCTTATATATCACAATGAAATATTATTAAATTATATATTTCTTATGAATTTAAAAAAAAATTATAAATTAAATTATTAATGTATTTTCATGAATCTTATACTATTATGTATTATTTTCAAATTTATAATATTGATTTTTATCTCACTAGATTGAGTTTAAAAATATAGATGTTATATATAACTAAATACAAAATAATCATTATTTGGAATAAAAAATTAAAACATAAGATTTAAAAATTAGAGTTTAGTTTTTAGTATTAATAAGTAATTTAGAGTATAGAAATTAATATTTTAGATTATAAGTTATAATTTGGGTTGAGGATTTGAAGTATAGTACAATTTTTTCTAAAAATGATGTAAATTTTATAATTTTATAAGATTTCAATATGATGCAAAAAATATTTTATTTTTAAAAGTGAAAATATATAATTTTTTATATTTAAATTATCTTTCATGCAAATGCCTCAAAAATTTAAGGGGGCGTTTGATTCGATTTTATGTTAGTGTTATATTATGTAATGTAGATGTCATGATATCTAGATGTCTTCTTTTGACTAATAATTTTATGATTTAATAGAAGATTTTTTGAAAATATAATTAAATCAAACAATTACTTCCTCTACATAACATAACATAACATCAAGATAATATTAAACTAAACGCCCCCTAAATAACATGAGCTTCTAAACAATATTAAAACAAATGAACCTTAATTAATAATTAAAATATTTAATAAATTTATTTTTTAATGCAATTTATTATTTTAAGTTGAATAAAAAACAAAAACTCTAAAAACAAAGGCATCTATAATATATAACAATCAAATATATGTTATCTAATATTAACTAATCAAACATGTAGTTTCAAAATTAATCAAGTAAATTGGCTCAGTGCTAGTTAGAACAGTTTTAATTTTGTCTAACTTAATTTTTAATGTCGCTTTTAAATACTCGGTGGACAAAATGAATTGGTTGGTTGAACATATCAGAGAATAATTTGATAATTGAAATGAAAATATAGCGTAGAATTCTATTTCTCATACTGAAATATGAATCGGATAGTTATTTTTCATAAACTAGAAATTATTGATGAAATGATGTAGTGATAAAAATAAAAAAATTATTAATAGGTCAATATAGTTTATCTATAATTAATTTTAGTTTATATTTTTTAAAAATTTTCTCTTAAGTTGCTAAATTTTACCAAATCCAAGAATAATCAAAATTAAGATATTTTTTAAAAGTTGGTACTAGATTGTAATAGTCTCCCGACTGAGGAGCCCACATGCAATTTCCCCACCTGTGATCATCCAATATCAGTTGACGGCTGGCTAAATGAAATCCAAAATTTAAATCTCTTCCGTTGACTACTCCAACTTGGCACCTTCTCCTAGGGTTGACCAAGTTTTGACTTCAAATTAGATAATATAAAATTCAAAATTTATATTAATTATGCAAGTTAGTTTAATTAACCAATTGACATTTCCAACTAGAAATTTTTTTGGGAAATTACTGAAAGGTCTCAATTATTTATCTCTAATTAATTATATTTTGATTCATATTTTAAAAAATTTCATCTAGGTACTTAATTAAGAGAAATACCATTTTATATTTTAACTATTTAAAAAAATAGATTTTAGAATTTCAAATTTTCAATATTTTAAATTTTAAATTTTATATTTTGAGAGGATAAAAAGAATAAAAGTGGAGAGAGCATGACTTTTAAATTTGAATTTTAAAACTTAGCTTGGGAGAAATTACTTCCCATTATTATCATCAGGAGCAAAAATAGAAATTTTTATATTTTTATTGACACTGTTAGTATTGGGAGAAAACAGTAAAACTTAAGTAGAAAAAAAAATAAATATAAATTTGAACATCATCTTCATCTTACATGCAGTCTTAACAACTGAGGTGCAGTATCTTTTTGAATAGCTACACCGATACGACAGAAAACAAATAGAGAGGCTACTGGGATGCTCACAAGCTAACCTTCAGTCCAAAAATATTACACGTGTTAGAAAAGAAGTCGTTTCAAGAGTCAAATATCCAAAAGTATTCAGCAAACAACAAGTGCAAAATATTACATGATAATTTCTACTTCAAAAAATGTATTTTTCAGCGACATCAAAGACCAGTGTGCAATTTACCTTAGATTTTTTTTTAATGCTGCTGTAGATTCTTCAAATTATATATGTTCTAATTTTGATTACTTAAGACAAAAGCCTCGTTGACTTGATTTTCTACTAATTAATTCAGAAAAAAAAATCAGGTCTTCGTTTTAAATTTGAAGTTTTCATTAACCAAAAAAAATAATTTTGCTAATTGATGATGCATGTAAAACTCTTGGCAGCGATTAAATTATAGACCAAGTTGTAAAGCTAGACTTAAATTCACCACGGGACGAATTATTTTTACCTTATTTTATATTATTTATTGATGCATGATAATTTTCAAAATTCATACAAAATTTGTGCTTAATTTAGGCTATTATATTTTGATATAGAGGCATAAAAGGATCTATTTATATATTTAAAAATTATACAAATTTAGTTGCATATAAGCTTAAATTAACTAGAGAGACTTAATTGCAATTAACTCAAATTTTATTGTACTCGTTTTCAATTTTTTACAAATTTATCTGTTTGAATCATTTTATAAATAAAATCTTAAATTTACTATCACATATATTAAAATCATAGCAAAGTAAAGATGTTAATATATAGGTGTTCAATTATCAAAGAAGTTCAAGAGCAATATATAGATATAAATCATTCAGTAATAATAATTCATTAATTTAATATTACAGTCTCTTTTTTTGTAACAGGAAAGAAAGCATTAACAAAGAAATATGCATCACAGTCACTCTCACATAATCATCAGAAAGTTCAAGGTCACTCAATACAATATTTGCAGTAAGAATATGAGATGCATGACTTTGATCTTTCAGTGATTGACCTAAATTCAAATGAATTTTTGACATGAATATTGTAATATATGTACATGTAACATATGTGTTTTTTGGAATTTGGAATTTTGCATTTCGACGTGTACCAAATCTTACACCTATTATGTTTAAACTGTATGTTCATCTGATTATAAATTCAAAGGTTTAAATTTTACAGCTATTAATCCAAATTTTATATGCTTCGAATTATTTGCTGAGCCAACCTCAAATTACTTGTGTATTTTTTAAAGTTTAAGTCTTCAAACAGAATAATTAATATATACATCATTAAAATTAAAGTGTTACCTATTGAAACTGTATAATATTATAAGATTTATTATAGTATTTATTGATACTCAGCCGGCTTGCAACCTGAAAATACGTAAAAGTATAAATATACAATAAACATATAATAAATATACAAGTATAAATTTTGTGATCATATACAAATACATTGCCACAAATGCTCCAAATGCTGCCTACAGAAAATGTGCAAGAATAAACATTATTTTGAAATAATTATATTTTCTAAATATTTTTTTTATCGATGAGATATGAGAAATAAATAAAAGAAATTATTCAATTAAAATTTAAACTCATTATAAAGAGTTTGACTTAATTTATCACAAATAATAATTAAACACATATAAACTATTTTAATACATTACAAATCTCATATTTATTAACTTAACTAATAAAGATATATTAAAGTTCATTAACCCAAATTGATCATAAAATTTATAAGCTTTACAAATATTATCAAAATAATTATATACATGATATAAAATATATGCATAATTAACATATAAGTTCATTAGATTAGATTATTATTTCCAACATTTAGCTGAAGAAAATGTTAATAGAAGCACAAAAATAATTTTGCCAGTTAATGGTACATGCAAAACTCTTGGCAGTGTTTATATTTTAGACCAGGTTCTTAAATTGACTTAGAACAAATTATTATTACTTTATTTTATGTTATTCTTTTATGATATTTTCAAAAACCATACAAAATTTATATTTCATTTTAGCAATTATTTTATAGAAATGATGCAGATCTTTATCTCTCTTCCTTGCATAAAAATTGTACCGAATTAAAAATTGACCTATTATCCAGATCATAATCAGACCGATCAACTATTGAATTGATCCAACTAAATAAATCATTATTTTTTAAAATAATTAATAAAATAATATTATTTATTAAAATTAATAATAAATATGTAATATAATAAATTTATTCATTCTATTATCTCATTATCAGAAATTTAAATACGTATTGATCATAATTATGAAGATATAGCCTATGAACTACATAATAATAGTGCAAATTGTAAGATTCTTTTTTTTTTTGAAAAATTGAAACATCAATAACGGCCTTGTTTGGTTAGAAATTAGATTATGGCCAAAATATCCTTCAATTATTTTATTAAAAAATAATAAAAAATTACATATAATATATTAAAAATTATGCAGAATGTAATTTAAAATAAATTTTTTATATTAAAATTTATGCATTAAGAATAAATTTTTTTAATTAAATAATTAGAAGTCATTTTAGCAACGATTATTATATATTATGAAAATAACCCTCAACTAAACAGGGGGTTAGAATAGGATTAAATTTGCGTACCTTTAGTTATTATTAGTTTTATGAGATAAAATTTCATGTTCAAGATAATAATAGTAAAAGATATAATAAATGATGCATGATTAAATATATATATTAAAGAGGTATTTTATTTATTTTTATCTTAAAAATTATATTATGTTGTCTAATTAAATGTTATTTTTTAAGTGATAATTTATATATTTTTTATAAAATTATTTATATATATCATCAAATTAAATAATAATTTTAAAGTGATATTGAACCATGCACCTCTAAATTTATAAATTTTTTTGAAATTACAATGAAAATTCTACTTTGCTTAACATATTATACAGAACTTGTACAGCTCATCAGCACTACAGCAAACTAGTGTGATTTGTTTTTAACAAAAATGCATCATTTAAAATAATTAAAATATGTAAAATTTTCCAAAATTCTTCTTTCCCATATCTTTTGTTACCTAAATCTAACTTGGGCACAAAAATACGTGTAAATGGTCTCTCGAATACAGCATATCATACAAATCTCTGAGATGAAAAGATAATATCGTATAGATTTATAATCTTTAAAATTTTTTTACTTGAATTCTCGAGTCTTGAAAATATTAACATAAGTAATTAAGTAATTTTATACTTATTCTATTTACTTTTTACTAAAACATTCAAGAATGATTATTTAATCATTAATTTTGAGATGTAAATAAATTTTTTTTAAAATTATGAGCTTACGTGATATTACAATATCTGAATGATATTTATCTTATGCCAAATATCAAATTTAAAATTTACTGTAATATATACTTCACAATTTTATTAATTTATTGATTAAATTGCATCCAGCCTTTTAAAGTTATAGAAAAAATATAAAATAATCTCAACTTTAAAATTTTTTTAAAAAATAAGTTGTTTAAGTAGGGTTTGGCATTAAATTTTAATTCTTATAGTCATCGACCCATTAAAATCCAATAAAATGATCATTTTTTGCCTGAAATTTTTACTTGCTCACTCGAACTCTCCCCATCTCCCTCCCTCTCTTCCTCTCGGAGGGAAAAATTGAGATAAATTTTTTTTTATAAATATTTCAAAAAAAAAATAATTACCTACATGCCACATAATTTAATTTTATTTATCCGTTACCCATCCATTCTTAGTTAATTACGCTATGCACACTCAAAATATTATAAAATCTTACATACACACATTTTAATTTATTTTTATTATAATGAGTAATCATAATTTTTCAATAACTAAATCATAGTTAGATTACAAAAAATCTGGACCATTTATTATATTATTTTAAGGATAATTAAATATATTATGAGTGAAAATCTTAAAATCTTAATGTTTAGGTAGCGGCAAAGGAAGGAGGCATCCGTGTTGTGAATTGATTTTAGGACAAATCAACGCTTTAGTGTGGTATTGAGAAAGAGAAAAAATATGTACCATTAAGAGTAAAAATATAATTTTAATGATTTACTAACAGAATTTTATTTTTTCAAATGGATTTTGATTAAGTTTTAACTCAAATGTGTGTATGTAAGATTTTATAATATTTTGAGTGTGCATAGCGTAATTAACTAAGAATAAATGTGTAAGGAATCAATAAAACTAAATTATATGGTATATAGGTAATTATCCCATATTATTTTTAGATAAAATTGTACTATACTTCAAATCCTCAACCCTAAATCTATAACTTATAATCTAAAATATTAATTACTATACTCTAAATTACTTAAATACTAAAAACTAAATTCTAATTTCTAAACCTTTTGCTTTAATATTATATTTCAAATACTGATTATTTTATAATTAGTTATATATAAAATTTATTTTAAACTCAATCTAGTCATGAAATAAAAGTCAATATTATGAACTTGTAAATAATATACAATATTATAAGATTCATGAAAATGCATTAATAATTTAATTTATAATTTTTTTTGAAAATATTATATAAAATATATAATTTTATTATATTTCTTCTTCTATAGTGAAATATAAAATTCTTCGTAATTAAGGCATTTTCTATGTAAATTTTCCTAAAATTTTTGATTTTAATGTCATTATTTATATTAAAAATTTGAAAATTAATCTAAGTTCATCTCTTTTCATTACAATTAGTAGATATGCAGATATTTAATTTTAAGTAACATTTAAATGTTATTTTAAAATAACAATTTTATATTTTTTTACATCTTAAGTAGTTATCAAATCAAATCATTAATTTTTTAAATAATACAATATAACATTACAATAACATTAAACTAAATACTCCTTTAGTCAACCTCCTCATGCCATTTCAAATAGCAATTAAGTTACTCTAATTTAGTTTTATGTACATTTAAATTTCTCTAATTTCTAAATTAATTAATTAATTTTTCTAATTTATGATAATTGCAAACAGGTTCTTTGATATTAATAAAAGGACTTAATACAGAATATTTTCAAAAATAGACTAATTTAACTAATTTAAAGACTTAATAAATATTTTAAATAAAAATAATATTCAAAATGATCTATTAATTAGATAATATATTCTTTATTAGGTACTTAATTAATATAAAAAAAACCTATTTATATATTGACTCAAACTACAGAACTATGTTAATTAATTTAGAAATTATATAAATCTAGTTGCATATAAGCTTAAATTAACTAGAGAGACTTAATTGTAATTAACTCAAATTTTATTGTACTCGTTTTCAATTTTTTACAAATTTATCTGTTTGAATCATTTTATAAAAAGTTCCAAAATTTACTATCACATATACTAAAATCATAGCAAAGAACAGATGTTAATATATAGGTATTCAATTATTGAAAAAATGATGACTTAATTGTACAAATAATGATATTATTCTGGTCAAGCTAATTAAGACCCATCTGACAAATGATCTAAATGCTGGAGACTTGAATGTAAATTATCTCAAAAAAATAATATGATTTTTTTAAAATAATTATATTTTATTAACTAATTAATAAATAGGAACTGAACTTTATGGCAACAAAAAATTTGATTCAAAGGGAGACGAAACATAGGAAATTTGAACAGAAATTATATTGGATTCGTCTTGAAGAACAAAACTGAGGGCGTATCGCTCAAATTATTGGCCCAGTGCTTGATTAAAGTATCTTAATTTCTATTTGATTATTTTGTCTATATTTTTAATTTAAATTTCTATGGAAAGTGTGACTCATTATTTCGATGAATTATTTCTTCGGATAGAAGAAAATTCTGTAAATATTAATTCGAAATCACACTTATGAGAGTCCATTGTGGAATTTTAGATTTGTTACTAAAATATCGGTAGGGATTTCTTGGAAGAAATCGTCGCATCTTTCTTTGTTTTTTTTTGTGCTACGAGCGACTTCTGCTAAACAAAAGTTGACCCTACTACAATTGACTACTGCTAAGTAGAAGTTAGTCGTGAAAGGTGAGTTCTGGATTTAATTATTTTTTTAATTAAAATTTATTTGATTATATGAAAGGTGTAATTTCAGTTTTTCAATTTTAAAATAAACACGTTATCATAGATTTGCTAATTTACAAAGAATTTTAGAAAATTTGCCATCCTATTTTTGTTTTCCAAACTTATGATAATTATAAAATCTATTTTTTCATGAACTAGAAGAGCATGCGCTTCATCTAAAACATTTGAAATATTTTTCTTGAAAGAACGCCTTATTTATAAGATTAGTGATATTTTTAGATAATTTATCTTCTAATTTTTTTTATTAATTGATAAATTCAGAGTAATAAGTTCATAAATATCGAAAATAAAAAAAATGTCACAATTAATTCGTGACACGGGAGTCAAACGTAATGGTGCCAGCACATCGTTACAAATATGCTCTTTTTATTAATTTATTTTTACTTAAATTTAATTAATTTATTATACTTATTTTATAAAAATTATAAATAATAATAATAATAACAATAATAATAATGAGGGCCGGCAAATTTGTCCTAACTTCAAATTTAATCTGACTCGCTGGTCTGACCCAGCGAGTCAGCCGCCTATAACTCCCCAATCCCTCCTCCCAGCATTCTCCCACAATTGAACGGCCATCTTCAATTCTCATCACCACCATGGCTCAAGGAAGTGGCAAAGTAGTGCGAGCCATGGCCACCTGCCTGCCGGCTCTGCTCCTCCTCAACGGCGACATCGCCGAGTCGCGTTTTTATACCGTTGGAGACGATGCCGGTTGGAGGGACCCCTCAGCCGTCAAAAACTGGGCCGCCAATAAGACCTTCTACCCTGACGATGAGTTCTGTACGTTCACTATCTATCCATCTATTTATCTTTCTTTGATATATCTATATTAGCTACAGATACAACAAGAATATTAGAGTCGACTTTTCTCTGATTCAATGCTCGACTTAGAATTACAGTTTACTAATCATGCAGATAGGTCCTTACAATTTACTCATTATAATTATAATTCTATTTATATTTTTTAAAAACTTTAATTTCAATCTCTACTATATTTTTTTAAAATCAAACACTTTATCATGTTCCTAGAATTTTAAACAAAAACCTAAAAACAAAACAAAATAGCGTCTCCTATAATTTTATTAGAGACCTAAGTAAATTTTAAAAAACAAGAACCAAATATAATTATATATAATCTTATAAATATCTATCCATAATTTATCTTTAAGCATGTAATACATGACATATATATTTTTTATTTGGTTTATTAGTTTTCCAGTTTACACCTGGGCAAGAGAGCCTAATGCAGGTTAACGAAAATGCCTACCGCACGTGCAAGTATGATTCGAATCTCCCCACGTACTTGGAAGGTTCTATTACTTTCAAACTGACAGGTGCAGGAAATTACTACTTCATCAGCACCGTAAACAATGGCTGTGAGAATGGCTTGAAACTCTGTATTAAAGTTTCACAACCTAAAAATTAATATATATATATATATATATATATATACACATACGTGCGCGCGTGCGCGTGGAGAAAATATATAAATGTGCTCGATGAAGTCATGTGTGGTTCAAGAATAAGGACATTAATTAGTCTGAGGAGTGAAGTTGTTGTGATTTTTTAAAGTTCAAGAATCTGTATGTATTAATGTTTGTATTGTGTTATGTGATGTAAATTGTTATTAATTTATATATGGTTGTGTGATATAAATTCTTAAAATTCAAAAAAAATTTAACCCCGTTATCTTTCTTCATTCTAAAATATTTTAAATTGGAAGTTTAAATATATTAAAATTTTCAAATAAAATTTATAAAAAAAAATTTAATTTTAAATTTTATCTCAATTCTTCCCACCGAGAGGGAGGGAGATGGGGAGAGTTCGAGTGAGGAAGTAAAAAATTCAGGCAAAAAATGATCATTTTATTGGATTTTAATGGGTCAATGACTATAAGGATTAAAATTTAATGTCAAACCCTACTTAAACAACTTATTTTTTTTAAAAATTTTAAAGTTGAGATTATTTTATATTTTTTCTATAACTTTAAAAGCCTAGATGCAATTTAATCAATAAATTAATAAGATTGTAAAATATATATTACTGTAAATTTTAAATTTGACTTTTGACATAAGGATAAATATCATACAGATATTATAATATCACGTAAGCTCATGATTTTAAAAATTTTTTATTTATATCTCAAAATTAATGATTAAATAATCATTCTTGATTCTTTTAGTAAAAAGTAAATAGAATAAGTATAAAATTACTTAATTACTTATATTAATATTTTCAAGACTCGAGAATTCAAGTAAATTTTTTTTAAAGATTATAAATCTATACGATATTATATTTTAATCTCAGACATTTGTATGATATGCTGTATTCGAGAGACCATTTACACGTATTTTTTTGCCCAAGTTAGATTTAGGTAATAAAAGTTATGGGAAAAAAGAATTTTGGAAAATTTTAAATATTTTAATTATTTTAAATGATGCATTTTTGTTAAAAACAAATCACACTAGTTTGCTGTAGTGCAGATGAGCTGTACAAGTTCTGTATAATATGTTAAGCAAAGTAGAGTTTTCATTGTAATTTCAAAAAAAATTATAAATTTAGAGGTGCATGGTTCAATATCACTTTAAAATTATTATTTAATTTGATGATATATATAAATAATTTTATAAAAAATATATAAATTGTTATTCAAAAAATAATATTTAATTAGATAATATAATATAATTTTGAAGATAAAAAAAATGAAATACCCCTTTAATGTATATTTGATTATATATGCATCATTTATTATATCTTTTACTATTATTATCTTGAACATGAAATTTTATCTCATAAAACTAATAATAACTAAAGGTACGCAAATTTAATCCTATTCTAATTGCTTTTTGGCATGTCACTAATTGTACAAAATAAGCATATGTTAACCCCTGTTTAGTTGAGGGTTATTTTCATAATAATATTTATTGCTAAAATGATTTCTAATTATTTGATTAAAAAAATTTATTCTCAAAATATAAATTTTAATATAAAAAATTTATTTTATATTACATTCTATATAATTTTTAATACATTATATTTAATTTTTTATTTTTTTTTAATAAAATGGTTGAAAGTCATTTTGGCCATAATCTAGTTTCCAACCAAGACCGTTAAAGATATTTCAATTTTTCAAAAAAAAAAAGAAATGCAGTTCACAGGCTATATAATAATAAGATAATTAAATGAATAAATTTATTATATTACATATTGTTATTAATTTTGATAAATAATATTATTTTATTAATTATTTTAAAAAACAATGATTTATTTAGTTGAATCGATTCAATAGTTGACCGGTCTGATTATGAACTGAATAATAGGTCAATTTTTAATTCGGTATAATTTTTATGTAAGGAAGAGAGATAAAGATCTGCATCATTGCTATAAAATAATTGCTAAAATGAAATATAAATTTTGTATGGTTTTTGAAAATATCATAAAAGAATAACATAAAATAAAGTAATAATAATTTGTTCTAAGTCAATTTAGGAACCTGGTCTAAAATATAAACGCTGCCAAGAGTTTTGCATGTACCATTAACTAGCAAAATTATTTTTGTGCTTAATAATAATTTCAATTTTCAATTTTCAAAATTCAAATGAAGAATTGATCATTTTAAATGAGTTAATTAGTAGAAAAATCAAGTAAACTAAGTCAAAATAGGGACATATATAATTTGTAGTAGGTATAAGAATGTGCAGCCTGGCTGTTATCGGACCGATTTAGAGGGCTATGATAAGAACAAGCTCATCATTATTTAATAATATTTCTTTTATTAATAAATAATGTATAATAAAATTTTTTAAAAAATATTATATCGAGTCTTATAATTAATAAATATATTCATGAACTTCAAATGAATAATTCACAAATGTTACCTAGCCAAACGGCAGTATATTAAAACTCGTTTATTTATTAACAAGCTGTTCATGAAATACTTAGTTCATTTACTACACTAAATATTGCTCTTGAACTTCTTTGATAATTGAACACCTATATATTAACATCTTTACTTTGCTATGATTTTAATATATGTGATAGTAAATTTAAGATTTTATTTATAAAATGATTCAAACAGATAAATTTATAAAAAATTGAAAACGAGTACAATAAAATTTGAGTTAATTACAATTAAGTCTCTTTAGTTAATTAAAGGTTATATGCAACTAAATTTGTATAATTTTTAAATTAATTAACTTAGTTCTGTAGTTTGAGTCAATATATAAATAGATCCTTTTATTCCTCTATATAAAAAAATAATAGCCTAAATTAAGCACAAATTTTGTATGAATTTTGAAAATTATCATGCATCAATAAATAACATAAAATAAGATAAAAATAATTCGCCCCTTGGTGAATTTAAGTCTAACTTTACAACCTGGTCTAAAATTTAATCAATGCCAAGAGTTTTACGTGCATCATCAATTAGCAAAATTATTTTTTTTGGTTAATGAAAAATTCAAATTTAAAACGAAGACCTGATCTTTTTTTTTCTGAATTAATTAGTAGAAAATCAAGTCAACCAGGCTTTTGTCTTAAGTAATCAAAATTAGAACATATATAATTTGAAGAATCTACAGCAGCATTAAAAAAAAAAATCTAAGGTAAATTGCACACTGGTTTTTGATGTTGCTGAAAAATACATTTTTTCAAGTAGAAATTATCATGTAATGTTTCGCACTGTTGTTTGCTGAGTACTTTTGGATATTTGGCTCTTGAAACGATTTTTTTTCTAACATGTGTAATATTTTTGGACTGAAGGTTAGCTTGTGAGCATCCCAGTAGCCTCTGTGTTTGTTTTCTGTCGTATCAGTATAGCTATTTAAAAAGATACTGCAGCTCAGTTGTTAAGACTGCATATAAGATAAAGATGATTTTCAAATTTATATTTGTTTTTTTTCTACTTAAGTTTTACTGTTTTCTTCCAATAATAACAATGTCAATAAAAATATAAAAAATTTCTATTTTTGCTCCTGATGATAATAATGGGAAGTAATTTCTCCCAAGCTAAGTTTTAAAATTTAAATTTAAAAGTCATGCTCTCTCCACTTTTATTCTTTTTATCCTCTCAAAATATAAAATTAAAAATTTAAAATATTGAAAATTTGAAAATATAACTTCTCTCTTCTCTTAAAAATATCAAATTCAAAAAACTATTTTTTTTAAATGGTTAAAATATAAAATGTTATTTCTCTTTTTCCCAATATTTCCTTATATGTTTCCAAAAAAATACAAATAAATAATCAAGAAAACTGGAAATTTTAAAATGAAAAATGGAAATTTAATCTCTGCGTCTCCGTCTCTCAATCTCTAAAATTTTAACAATAGGCCCCGTTTGTCTACAAGTTTAAAATTAATCTTATTTAATTTAAACCAGGCATATCACATCACACAAAAAATTCAATTTTAAAAATTAAATTTATTTCACATCCTACACATATTACTAAAATAATAACTAACTTATATCACATCACTCACATATTCCGACGTAATAACCAACTTTATATCATATTCCTCACATATCCAAATATAATAAGTAATTTTATTTCACATCATTCACAATTTTTAATAAAAAATATCTCTATTCAAATTTAATTTTAATCTTCTTAAATTTAACCTTACAAACAAACACATAATAGTCTAAAAACTTCTATCAAAAAAAGTTTGAAAATTTAAAATAAAAATATTTACAATTTAATTTTTCACTTTTCAAAGATTTTAAAATATTCTAAAATTAGCATTTTAAATTTCGGACTTTTATCGGCGCCCTTTGCTAAGATCATGTGTAGCATTTTAAATTTCAAAATTTAATTAAACTAATAATTAAAAATTTAAAATATCAAATTTGATGATTTAATCAATGTCTGTGATGGAGTCCCGACTCACCGGAGTGCGCCGGAGGCCAAAAGAGGAAATTGAGACAGGTTGCTGCCGTCGCTCTGAATGCTGCCAATTCCATAGTTAAAGAGAAGGAAATCACGGGCCTACGATCTCCAAGCTGTCGCATTCGCAATCTCTCGCCCTCTTCCCCTCATCTAAAGACTCATTTGAAGGCAAAGGAAAAGAAAAGAGGAAATACGAAGGGAGAGAGACCTATAAAAAAATAAAAATTTAATTCTTCACTTATGTTTCGATCTGATGTAACATATTTCCCAATTAAAATTTTTAAATTTTCTAATAAAAATGAAAATAAATTATTAATTTACCGCATCAAAAAATGATATAGAGGTTTTTCTTAAATTTA